>CAUZXS010002114.1:0-31122 GCA_963585895.1 Sepioteuthis lessoniana
CGTATCAAGGGTAAAGTGGAGCAATCCAGGGAAAGGAGTAGCGCCCTCCTCTAAACCTCGATGTAGTAGCTGTTGAAAAGGAAGCCTTCTGGTCGCCCTCGACTAAAGGGAGACAACTTTACTTTACTTACTACGTATGCCATAGCAAGTGCGAGTTTGGTTTAAACAAATGCTTGCAAGCACTCGTAAGATCAAAATGATCACTAATTCGATCTCCAAAAGGAAAAAAGATAATAATGAGAAGGATAAGCAAAGATGACTCTCGACTTGGCATGCATCGGCAGAATTGTTGCCAAAAAACTGCAATGTTTTTTTTTGTTTAGTAATCTGGACGATATATCTTAATATAAGAAAAAAGAAAAATGGTTTTGGCAAAGAATAACATTTCATAGTTATTTTCTTTTCCTGATTTTGTATTCTTTATTAGAATGGTTCATTTTAGACTGATAACACGCATCTAATGTACATATAATCTATCTACCTGTCAGTCTATTTTTGTCTAACCATATATATATATATATGTAAAGATTGTTTTTATCCTACGATACAAAAGTAAATATTTTAAAAGGAATAGTATCGCAGGTGATTGCAAATTTGTGATTCAGATTTTTATTATTTCATATACTTGAACGCTACACGTGTTTTTAACTTGACGTCCTCTTCAGGAGATTTCGAAAATTTAAGATTTCCCTTTTTGATTTCAGAGTAAAGATTGTTTTGATTGGAGCCAATCTTTTTAATTCCTGGATTGGTCTCAGTAAATGTTTTATAGATGTTAATTATTCGTAGAGACTTCTGGTCAATGTAAATGCTTTTATACATATAAGTACAAATTCTTTGTGTATGTGTATGCGTGTGTGTGGGTGGTGCACATGTAAACAAGTAAGTACATTCATGCATATATATATATATATATATATATATATATATATATATATATATTAGATAGGTTTTGTTTGATTTTGTTTAATTCCAGATTTGGGTTAATGTAATATATATATATATATATATATATATATATAAGTAAAGTTAGCGACATTAGTCAAGGATGACCCGAAGGCCCCCTTTTCAATAACAACTACACCGAGGTGTTGGGGAGGGCGCTACTCCTTCCCCAGGATTGCTCCACTTTATCCTTGATACGTACCTTATAACGCTGAGTATTAAGTAAGGAGATACCAAGTACCATTTTTTAAGTCTTTGGTATGACGTGACCACGGACTGAACCCTGGTCTTCCGGACCATTGGCGAACACTTTACTAACTTAGTCAATGAGCCGGTATATATATTGTCATCTACAGACAGACTGTTTCTTTGTATCACAACTCATCAATGTGGCTAGACACGCGAGATGCTTCAAACTGGGATCGAAACCTGACAAACTTTTCGTTAGCCTGATGAGAGGTAATGTTATCAGGCTGACGTAAAATTAGCTAGGTTTCAATCTCAGCTTAAAGCATATCGCATGTCTAGCCACACTGATGAGTGGCGATACAACGAAACAGTCTGTGGATGACATATATTTATATATATATATATATAAATTTCACAGTTCCATAATATATATATATATATATATATATATATATATATATATATATATATATATACCCAATAAGATGGATGTGACACAAAGTCAATTTTTAAGCAGAGTTTAAGAGGTTTGAATTCAGAGTTTTCCTTTCCTTAGAATGGTTGCCACACCAAGGTTAAAGAACCTAGCCAGTCCTACAATTTGCCCTGATTTGGAGAGAAAATAGTTGAATTCATACCTTTCCTAAGGGTATGAGGAGTATAGGAAATGCAAATAGCTTCATCCAGGATTTGAACTGGATGCATTGTGTCCATCTACTATGATAATAACACACACACGCTCATATATATATATATATATATATATATATATACACGCTTTGGTGAGGAACTGACAGTTACCAAGCTCCACGGACCCTAAATCTACGCTCTCCTAACTTAAGTATATACGCTGAATCAATGAGACTGGGCAATCTTTATAGATGTATCATTTTATATTCTCAATATATATATATATATATATACACAAAAAGAGAGAGAGAGGGGGAGACGTAATGAGTGAGTGACAGATTGACAGAGAGCCTCAAAGAAATATACAGACAGACAGATAGACAGACAGATATCTGTTTGAAAATTATCAGTATTTAATATGAATACATGGAATCATATAACTGTGAGAGAACAAATGATTATGACTAAATAGAATTATTAATGTTAGACAGGAATACTAGAAACCGTTTAACGGTATGTAAATTATATATATTACGAATCGCAACTTAAAGCTACAATTGTTTACAGAAGATTATAAGGAGTTTCTTCATAATTATGAGCAAATTATTGGTGTTACATAAGAATCCTTGAAACCAGCAGGCTCCCATGCCTGGTTCGTCTAACTTGGATAGTTTTCGTAATGGGTAATAGGTGGCCGTACAGCTTCTGCTTTGTGGGGTGCTGCCCCCAGGATTTGTTCAATATTGCTCGCAGAATTCCTGTGTAGTTACCGTCAAGCCTTTTCTCCATACATTTATTTAGCGTCTATGTAGTGCATCCATATAGCAGTATCGACACGACTGCTGCTTGGAAGAAACTGCGTTTTATTTTATCGGTCTGGTCTGACTTCCATATGTCCGATAGCCAATCGATAGCTGTCCATGTCTCTGCTAGTTGCGTGTTGATGTCTGTCTCGGTTGATGAGACACTACTTCCTTGGTAGGTGAACTTGTCTACTAGTTTCAGAGAGCTACCGTTTAGTATGGAGATGTCGCCTGTTTGATTAAAGTACATATATTCCGTCTTGAGTGCATTGACATGGAGGTCAATGCTTACAGCGGTTCGTTCCAGACAATGTAGAAGGGTTTCGGTTTGGGCAGGTGCATTTGCCAGAAGCGCTATGTCATCGGCGTAGTCGGCGTTGGCAATAGTAACAGATATTATCCGGTATTCATCAGAGGAAGAAGACACTACAGCGGGCCACAAAAAATTAAGATGATCAAGTTTTAACTTTCGAAAGTCCACATAACCATATTTACCGTTTTAAATTCAGTTTTCCTTCTCCTTGACCGATTGCCGGACCAGGGTGAGAGAGTTCTGACTAGACCTCAATTTACCCATAGCTGGAGGGAAGATATTTGGATTTATACCTTTTCCCAAGGGTATTAGTACTACCTGCTACGTAAGCCACGTCGTCTAAATTTTGAAATCGAGTCACCATGACTGTTTTCGTCGAGTTAGCCATTACACATGGAGCTCTTCCACACAGACACACTCACAAACACACACACATACAACACGCGCGCGCACGTGTGTTTTTATGCATCTATATATATATATATATGAACCCGTCTATTCTCTCTCCGGCTATGGTTAAATATTAGGGCAGACTTGGCTCTTTAACTTTGGGATGGAAACCAATTTAGGAGAAGGATAACTTTGAATTCAAACCTGTGAAACGCTCCTTAAATATAGACCTTGTGTTGCTTATTGCTCGTGGGATGGGGTTGGTAAGCGATGTACTCCTGTGGACCCCCACTCATGGATGTGCAAGTGTGGGACGACCAGCACGAACTTACATACAGCAGCTATGTGAGGACACGGGTTGTAATCCTGAAGACCTGCCGGAGGCGATGAATGATAGGGAGAAATGGCGAGAGACGGTCAGGGATATCCGCGCAGGCGGCGCGACATGATGATGATGATGATAAATCTAATGTTAGCAAATAATTCAACAATGAATAGAATTATCCTCTGCATTCTTTTATATATATATATATATATATATATATATATATATATATATATGACATAATCATCCACTGGCGTCTGTAGAACTAATACATCAATGATTTTTGTCCTTCCTTTTGACACATCCCCTTCTCTTTTGCTTGATGTTGACACGTCAGATGTTCCTTAGAAAAACGTCAACGATTCCATTCTTGAGATACTGCCAATTTTCCTGGGTGATGGGTGGAAGCTTGCGAAAATCACCTTCGTCTGACAATTCAAGAGTGGACTGCAATAGACATCATTGATTTGCTGGACAGCATTCGTCAAAGAACATTCGGCCAAATGACCTCTAGCATTTAGAACTCGAATAGAAATCCAGCCAGCAGTGGACAAAGCCCGGCTTAATATAAGTATAGTTAGTCGGACACTGCCATTATTCCGAGAAATGTTTTTGGAATATCGTTTTGCCAGAAGGCTATTATACTTGGATTCCTAGAAGGAGAAAAAACTTTATATGAAAAAAAGTTGGTGTGAAAGATCAGTGAGTAAAAGCATTGGTTCTTGATCTGCTATAATGAGTTTAAATCAACGATCAGGCATCTAGTCCTTGACAGCGTCAAATTGGCAGTGGACATTTCTTGTAGTACGAGAAGTACATGCTTCAATTTAACGCACCTTTTGAAATTACAACGTTTTCATTCTTCACTATCGAGATATCTATCCAGGCTACAATAAAAGCAGACGAGGGAGACAATAAATAATTATATTCCGAAGAGAATGGACGTGTCGGGTAGGTGACACGAGGAGCGCTACATGACAGTCTGAAAAACTAGAAATTCATCTCAACCTATTATGCTTGTTCTTTGAATCATAAAGTCATTATCTTATGCCCTCGTCATGGAACAATAAAAGCACGTAGTTATTGTCATTTTCATCAAGTTAGCTGTTTCCGTTTTTGAACCCCTTCTGTATACTGCTTATTTCTAGAAACATATCTGTTGGAATACATATACGTGTCTTTCAATACAACTTGAATGTATATTATGCATTTATTAAATGATCCTGCAAAAGAAAAAATATCGTATTTCCTTCAATTTATGCCTTGTTAGTATATCACGGATATATTAAAGTTAATATTGGTCCTTAGTGAGCGTGTATTCGATTAACATTCTTCGCTATTCCCAATTATCACAATAACAAGAAATCGTAGTTTTAGAAACGTTAGATAATGGGCGTGCCCATCGGGTGAATCTTGGGGTGTCATGCGTCAGTATACGTATTGTTCTTGGTGTTGGGACACTTTCAATTCTACAACACACACACATACACATATATATATAGTATTATATATATACATATATATACATATATATATAAGTAGTATTCTAGTATATATATTTGCATATATATATATATATATATATATATGTATGCATATATATATTTATATAAGTAGTATAGTAATATATATATATATATGTATATATACATATATATTAGTATATATATATATATATATAAGTATATATATATATATATATATATATATATATAAGTAGTATAGTCGTATAGTATATATATACATATAAGTATAGTATTATATATAAATATACATACATATTTATATATAAGTAGTATAGTATATATATATATACATATATATATATATATTTATATAAGTAATATAGTAATATATATATATATATATATATATATATATATATAACTGGCCGATGGGAATAAGGGTTAGAGTAATCGCCAATCGCCCGGAAGACCGGGGTTCAATCCTACGTCTACTTATACAGAAGACTCCAACAATATATATACTTGATGCATCGTTGCTTAACTCGTAGCATTATAAAGTATTGATCAAAGATGAATGGAGCAATCTAGGGAAAATTCTAGTGTGTCCTCCTCTAAACCTCGGTGAAGTAGATACTAAAACTACGCTTTCGGGTGGTCCTTGATTACCGTCGACCCACATACTTACTATATATATATATATATATATATATGAGAAATGTTTCTGTAAAGAGACACTTCATATGGCTTATGAGAATTGTTTAAAAAGATCTAAGCCTCACCCAGTTTTTCGATTTTCTCACAACCTCTACTCTTTGTATGGGTGTCACCAGCACAGAAATCAAGATAAATCTAAGTTAGTTTTTTCTTGTTTTAAAACCAGTGGTAGTGTGTTGCTATCGATCTTCTTTCTTGGCAAGGCTCAGAACTTTCTGTATGACCTTCGTCTCTGCGTACTCGATAAATATAAATATAAATCTCTATGTACAATGAACGCGATTCCTTAATCACTAGGCATAAAATCAACTTTGACAGCTTGACATGCCGTTAAAATCAATCAATCAATCAATCAACCACCTTTTTACGTTTTGCATAGTTGCCATAACATCGTCAGCACCCATCGTTTTGTGATCAATTTGCATGTATGTAGTTACTTTTTAGTTATATAATAATTTATAAGAAGTAGACTGAAAATGCGCGAGTGATGAGAGCATCTCATTTTCTCAAAGGAAAAAGGATCAGCCGGCCTATGGAGATTAAGTTAGAGCACGTCCTCGGACTTCTCTCCAAATCCAGAAGCTGGATCAACGGAGATCAAATAACTTCTTTGGTAGATTGCATTATCGATTCTTTTCTCTTAGCTCTGTGCGTTGAGTTAATGATTTCTCCTAGCCACAGTTCGATACTTTCTCTGATAAATCGATTTCTAGTTTGATGCCAAAGCAACCCGGTTAAATCGTAAGACCGCTTTGTATTTTGGGGGGATTTTTTTGTCATGTTTTCTAAAAAATTGTTAGAGCTCCTGAGAAGGAAGAGAAAACGATATTCCGTAACAAACGCAGAGTATTCATGTTAATTGCTAATAACATTCGATTTATATGAGCTGTTAATAGCATTTGATTTATATGAACTGCCAATAGCATTCGATCCACAAGAACAACTCATTGCCTTGTATGTGAACTGCTAATAGAATTTTATATAAACTGATAATACATTTAATTTATATTAAATACTAATAATATTTCATCCAAACTGTTAATTGTGTTTGATTTATATAAGCTACAAAAAGTATTTTATATGAACTGTTAAGAAGATTTTACATAAACTGGTAATAGCATTTGATTTATATGAATTGGTAATAGCATTTTATAGGAATATAAATAAAATTATTAAAATAATCTTATTTATATGAAGTAGAAATAGCATTTTATATGAACTGGTAATAGCATTTGATTTATATGAATTGGTAATAGCATTTTATAGGAATATAAGTAAAATTATTAAAATAATTTTATTTATATGAAGTGGAAATAGCATTTTATAGGAACTGGTAATAGAATTTGATTTATATGAATTGGTAATAGCATTTTATGGGAATATAAATAAAATTATTAAAATAATTTTATTTATATGAAGTAGAAATAGCATTTTATATGAACTGGTAATAGAATTTGAGTTATATAAACTAATAATAACATCTTATCTAAACTGCTTATAGCATTTGATTTATATATACTCTTCGTAGTATTTCATATGGACTGGTAATAGCATTCGATTTATATGAAATGAAAAAAGCATTTTATATAAACTTCTAATTGGATTCGATTTATATGAAATATTATTTACATTTTATATGAACTATTAATGTAATTTGATTCATATGAAGTGGTAATAACATTTCATACGAACTGCTAAAAGCATTAATAATGAATTTTTAATATCATTGGATTTATATGAAGTGGTAATAGCATTTTATATGAAGTGGTTATATCATTGGATTTATATGAAGTGGTAATAGCATTTTATATGAAGTGGTTATATCATTGAATTTATATGAAGTGGTAATAGCATTTTATATGAAGTGGTTATATCATTGGATTTATATGAAGTGGTAATAGCATTTTATATGAAGTGGTTATATCATTGGATTTATATGAAGTGGTAATAGCATTTTATATGAAGTGGTTATATCATTGAATTTATATGAAGTGGTAATAGCATTTTATATGAAGTGGTTATATCATTGGATTTATATGAAGTGGTAATAGCATTTTATATGAAGTGGTTATATCATTGAATTTATATGAAGTGGTAATAGCATTTTATATGAAGTGGTTATATCATTGGATTTATATGAAGTGGTAATAGCATTTTATATGAAGTGGTTATATCATTGAATTTATATGAAGTGGTAATAGCATTTTATATTAAGTGGTTATATCATTGGATTTATATGAAGTGGTAATAGCATTTTATATGAAGTGGTTATATCATTGGATTTATATGAAGTGGTAATAGCATTTTATATGAAGTGGTTATATCATTTGATTTATATGAAGTGGTAATAGCATTTTATATGAAGTGGTTATATCATTGAATTTATATGAAGTGGTAATAGCATTTTATATGAAGTGGTTATATCATTGGATTTATATGAAGTGGTAATAGCATTTTATATTAAGTGGTTATATCATTGGATTTATATGAAGTGGTAATAGCATTTTATATGAAGTGGTTATATCATTGGATTTATATGAAGTACTAATATATGCTCTTCTAATAGAATTTTATCTAAACTGATTATATCCCTTCATTTATATAGCATTTTATATGGACTGTTAATAGCATTTTATCTAAACTGCTAATAGTATTGTGTTTATATAAATTGCTAATAGCATTTTACATGAACTGCTAATAGTATTTGATTTATATAAGCTCTTGATTACATAAATATTATCAGCAATTAATATAAAACAAGTGCTATTCGGAGTTTATATAAAATGCTATTACAAGTTAATATGGACAGCTAATAACAATTATTTGAACTACTAATAAAGTTGGATTTATATAAACTGTTTATAGCAGTTAATATAAACTGCTAATATCATTCGATTTATCTGAGCTGCTAATAGCATTGGATTTATATGAACTGATAACAGCAATTTATATGAACTGCCACTAGCATTTTATTTATTTGAACTACTAATAGCATTTGGTTTATATCAACTGCTAATAGTCTTTTATATGAACTGCGAATAGCTTTCCATTTATATGAACTGCTAATAGTATTCTATTGATATGAAATTGAATTACTCACTGAGAACTGAACTTACCAACGTAGTAATAGTTGGCAATGGCAGCTAGGTAACAAGTTCTCAGCGAGATATACTGTTGATTTTTTTCTTATGTCTTGAAGAATCTGAACGTTCTTATCTTTTCTGAGTTTGGATTCTCCTTTAAATTCGAGATTTTATTCCGCTCAGACATTAAATGTGCGTTCCTTTTATTGATTTCCAATGAAGAGGATTGGACCAAAAGTAAAATCAGCCAACGATTCGTCCAAGCAAAGGGTAATGCATGTCAACATCTTACATCTTACACAGCGACGTCCATTCAAATAGTTCACAGCGCCAGACAAGCCCTGGAGGCTAATTTATAAACCACATATATATGCGCTGGAAGTGCTAAAGAAAGTTGGACGCATAGCAGACTTGATCATATGGCATGTAAACACTTACATGGGTTTAATTACAGCCACATTTATAAAGTAATATCTCAAGAACTTCATGTTTTAAGCAAATGCAATCTTCTCTAATGGGCATCTTTTTCAACATTTTCGTTCTTCTGAAGATTCTTTTTTGGAGGGGAGGCAGGACTAATGGTCGGGCTTCACTCATCTTGTATTTTAAAGCATTTGCAACAGTTCATAACTGTTGTGGCCCCGGAAAGGGTAACATAGTGATCTGTCCTTCTGGCATCGAAATCTCTGCACTAATAACGGTGAGAAGAGCCCATTATAGTAAGATGGGTAAGGTTCCCACAACAATAACCCAAGTAAAAAACGACATAATTTCCAGATATCTTTTTCATATTTTGCTGCCAAATACCAGCCATCCCGGTCCTAGTCAGTAGCAGTTCAGTAGTCAAAGAAGAGAGACCAAGACCTTAGATTCTCCAGCTACCAAACCAAAAGTATCAGTCTCGAATTTCATGACGATAACCAAGTTTTATCCTAAAGGAATTTTGGAATGATATGTAAGTAACTAATTAGTTCTGGAGAGCTACTCTGAAATTACTTTTTAAAAGAGTTTCTCGCCCGACCAAAATAATTGTCGAAGACCTTACCTCCGAATATAAATGGTTGATTAGTTTTGACTGCTGTTTAGATATCGTCAGTTTATAGGAAAAATTAGCCGAACGAATCTTAATTTACGTTTCATAATTTAAAAATAAAACGACAAAGGTTGATATGCCATAAAACTCAAACAAATAAACAAACAAACAAGCAAACAAACAAAGTAAACTTATAAACTAAGAGGCGAAATTGATAAAATGCAGTTAAGAAATCGTAAGCATTCTGCACACGTGTTATATGTTGACCTTCGACCCAGCCCCCAAAATGCTATTCCTAGGTGATACACCGGAAGGAAGTGACACATTCCAATGGCCAGTAATCGAAAGAGATCGCGTGGGCGGATTAAGGCTTATGATATGGGAAAAGGTTAAGGTCCCATTCTGCCATTACAGTCATGCACCGGAAGAGAGTAACCTCTGAACTGCATGACAGTTATTTCCGCTTGGTGACGATTAAACATTCGATTTCAAAGATCCAGTAGGCGATCGTGTGGGCGTTGAGTTATTATTTAACTCAGTTGAGTTTGGGGTGCAAGAGGAGTTGCCAGCAGACTTCCAGACAGTAGAGACCAGATGTGATAAGGAAGGCCACACCCGACCGAGGGTGTCCTCGGAAACCCCCGATGCAGTTGTCAGTAGAATTCCAGACAGTAGAGACCAGATGTGGTAAGGAAGGCCACACCCGACCGAGGGGGTTCTCGGAAACCCCCGATGCAGTTGCCAGCAGACTTCCAGACAGCTAGAGACCAGATGTGGTAGGGAAGGCCACAACCGACCGAGGGGTCCCTCGGAAAACCCCCGATGGAGTGGACCCCAACATCAGGAGAACAAGGACGACACAACGTGACGGTCATAATAGTGGGGTCAAAATATGAAGTTTACGTTCGGTCTCCAGCATCCTCTCACATGCAAACCCTTAAACAACCCTTTCAAACCCTTGCAATAAAGTGAGAGGTGAATATTGTTAAAGAAGTCTTCATTCCTGCTTCCTTTCTTCATGCGTCTTTATCGTTGTGTCGTTGTGATGCTGAATGAACGTGTAAATAACTATATAACACACGCACATGCACACACATATACATACACTAATACATAGCTTCACACACAAACACACACACATACATATGCATATACATAGGCTCATACATACACACACGCGCGCACGCACTCATTCTGATACACATATATATGTAGACATATGAAATGAGACTCAAAAGGAGACCTTGGTGCAACTGTTATCGCAACTGGGAATGGAATCGGCGACCAGAGTTAAATCCTGGACCAGGTTGAATCAGTTTTATCTTCGACCTTTGGGAAAGGCATGAATCTACTTGTTCTCCTCCCAGGGTAAATATATGAGCTAAATGGGTTCCTTAACCGTTATTAGACAATCGGTCTATGAGAAGGAAAATTTTAAACTTTAGACATCTTTACTCTGCTTAAAAATTAAACTTGTATCACATCTTGTCCATTAGCGTGAAGTTTATGGATGTGCCCGTGGTGTAGTGGTTATCGTCGTATGAAATGGACACGGTGACTCGAGTTCGAATTCTGGACGAGTCTGATTGCATTTCACATAGCACTAATACCCTTGGGAACGGTATGAATCCAATTATCCTCCCTTCAGCTATGGGTAAATAGTAGGGCAGACTGTGTTCTTCAGGCTTGGTGAGGCAACTAGTCTAGAAGGAAAACCCTGAATTAAAACCTGTTAAACTCCGCTCTAAAAAAATTGACCTTGTGTCATATCCAGCCCGAGCGGAGGGGTTGGGTAAATAGAATTAGCGTGAAGTGAAACAGAAGACGCCCCCCTGTAGGATTGATTCTCTTCCCTAGAATGATTGAGTGCAGTCTTCGTTGCGTTGTGGTTAACGTACTGAACGGTGATATCGGAGTAGGCTTGTTCGAACTCCAGTCGCACAATTACGTTTAGTTTCACGGGAATGGTATGAACCCCCTATTATCCTCTCTAGTTGTGTGGAAATTGTTCCATAACTGTCTTTCTACAAAGATTAAACAAAGGAATCATAAAGAAACCAGCCAAACTAACAAACCTCTTGATAACCTTTACATTAAACATATCACCTAATGTAAGAGAGTGAATACACACATATATTTACTCATCCACTACGTCAAAAGTAAAATAAAATATTAAGTACATCTAAATGAGTATAACGTGAGAATTAAAAGTTTAATTATTTTAACGGCTGCTGTACCAAGGCTGATAGCCCAATCACTTCAGGCTGTAGAATACACTGACAGCATCTCTGCAGAGCGGGTAAGTTCCCCCCGGTGAGTGTCCTGTTTATAACATTAAACAATCTGATGGAAAGGCTCAAGCCTTGGAGATTTGGGGAATGCCATTGCTCCCAGGTCCAATCTGATCCGGAGTCGTTGCACCTGATTGTGTCCGATCTATGGGGTAAATAGAACAGACTGTGTGCTAAGAAATGATATGTTGAATTTTGATTATTATATAGCAAATGTCCGGTTGACATTAACCGGACATTGGCCTAGCGGTTAGAGTGTTCGCCACTGGCCCGGGAGACCTGGGTTCAATTCCGGGTCTAGTCATACCAAAGACTCAAAAAATAGTACTTGAGGCCTCCTTGCTTAACACTCAGCATTATAAGGTATGGATCAAGGGTAAAGAGGAGCAATCCAGGGAAAGGAGTAGCGCCCTCCCCTACACCTTGGTGTTGTAGCTATCGAAAAGGGAACCTTCGGGTCACCCTCGACTATGGTCGCCAACTTTACTTACTTATATAGCAAAACTTGAAACTGTTTAATCGTGTGCAAAAAGAGGCCAGTCTCCTTTAAGAATGTTATCTACAAAATATTTTTAAATCATGTATATATTTAATATATTTGTGTAACGAGGATTTGGCAGTAAATAACCTTAAATAGTTGATATGCCATAAAACCCAACCCAAACAAATCTTATATATTTAATATATATGTATACATAGGATTTGGCATTAAATAACCTACAATGGTTGATAGACCATAAAACCCAACTAAACCAAATCTTATATATGTATTAAGAGGATTTGGCATTATATAACCTACAATGGTTGATATGTCATAAAACCCAATTAAACCAAATCTTATATATCAAATATATATGTTTAAAAAGGATTTGGCATTATATAACCTACAATGGTTGATATGTCATGAAACCCAACCCAACCAAATCTTATATATTTGATATATATTTATAAAGAGGATTTATCATTATATAACCAACAATGGTTAATATGCCATAAAACCAAAACAAACTAATTCTTATATATTTAATATATATGTATAAAGAGTAAAGTCAACACTGACCCGAAGGCTACCTTTTCAATAGCTTCCACATCGTAGTGTAGGGGAGGGCGCTACTCCATACCCTGGTTTGCTCCACTTACCCTTAATCCTTACCTTATAATGCAAAGTGTTTAGCAAGGTGGCATCAAGTACCATTTTTGAGTCTTTGGTATGACCCGACCTGCGATTGAGACCCGGTTTCCCGGACCATTGGTAAATACTCTACTCATTAAGCCAATAGAACCCAAAACTGAGAAGCTACTTAGGAAGAACCAAAATGGCTTCCGGAGAAATCGATCCACGACATCACAAATTTTCACTACCCGTCAAATTCTAGAAGGTGTACGAGCAAAAAAAACTAGAGGCAACGATATTATTTGTCGACTACTCCAAGGCCTTTGTCTCCATACACAGAGGGAAGTTGGAGCAAATACAACTTGCCTACGGTCTTCCCAAAGAAACCGTCGCAGCCATAATGATGCCATATAGAAACACGAAGGTAAAAGTCCGATCCTCAGATAGAGACACAGACTTCTTCGAGCTCGTAACAGGTGTGCTGAAAGGAGACACATTATCTCCATATCTTTTTATCATCTATCTAGGTTACGTGCTTAAAACGTCTATTGATCCTATTTACCCAACTCCTCCGCTCAGGCAGGATATGACACAAGGTCAATTTTTAACCGGAGTTTAACAGGTTTGAATTCGGAGTTTTCCTTCTCCTAGACTAGTTGCCTCATCAAGGCTGAAGAACCCAGTCTGCCCTATTCTTTACCCATAGCTAGAGGGAGAATAATTGGATTCATACCTTCCCCAAGGGTATTAGTGCTATGTGAAATGCAATCAGTCTCGTCCAGGATTTGAACTTCATCGCCGTGTCCATTTCTTACGACGATAACCATTACACCACGGGCATCTATCGAGGAAATGAAAGACAACGGTTTCAGGCTGACAAAAAAAAAGAAGCATACTCTGCAAAAACAATTGCGGACGCGGAGTACGCCGATGCCAAAACACATCTGGCAAAAACACCAGCCCAAGCCGAAACCCTGCTACGTTGTCAGGAACGAGCAGCTGCTGGAATAGGCCTCGTGTCAGCGCAGACAAGACGCAATACATGCACTTTAATCAAACAGGCGACATATCCACACTAAACGGTAGCACTCTGAAACTAGTAGACAAGTTCACCTATCTAGGAAGCAGTGTCTCATCAACCGAGACAGACATCAACACGCGACTAGAAAAGGCATGGACAGCTATCGATAGCCTATCAGTCATATGAAAGTCAGACCTGAGCTATAAATTAAAACGCAGTTTTTTCTAAGAAGCGGTCGTGTCGGTACTGTTATATGGGTGCACTATATAGACATTAACAACACGTATGGAAAAAAAACTTGACGGCAACTACACAAGAATGCTGCGAGCAATATTGAACAAGTCCTAGAGGCAACAACTCACAAAACAACAGCTGTACGGCCACCAACCACCCATCACGAAAACTATCCAAGTTAGACGAACCAGAGATGCAGGAAACTGCTGGAGGTGTAGAGACGAACTCATAAGTTACATACTCCTGTGGACCCCTTCACAAAAGCAGAATGACCAGCGAGAACCTGTATTCAACAGCTCTGGGTTGAAACAGGATGTAGCCTTGAAGACCTACCGGGAGCGATGGACGATAGAGACAGGTGGCGGGAAAGGGTCTGGCAGATCCGTGCTGGCAGTGCGATATGATGATGATGATGATGATGATGATAAATAGGATTTGGCGGTAACTATCCTAAAAGGGTTGACGTGCCATAAAACCAAACCAAACCAAACCAAACCAAGGCTGAAGGTTTCAGTTTACTCTGCAATATTCCCAAAATTACGTGGAGAAAAAGAGATCTTCATACATTTAGCCCGTTCACATGCGGTTTCTTCCTAAATTTGAACCCAACTCGTCCGGTTTATTTACTAGAACAATAACCGTTACGCCTCAAACGCACCAACAGGTGCATGTATCTCTTATTAAATCTCTAAGGTCTTCTGTCTTTTTAATTAACTCCATCTTTTCATACATATTTCAATTTATTCTTCTCTATCTAATTACCTGGCCCAGCTTGTTAATCTGACTAGCATTTATTACAAATTCATTTGAGTCTATTTATATCGCATTGTTTATCAATGACTCTTCATGTCTATCTTTGTTCGGATTTGCCTGTTTAATTTCAAGCTGTATTTATCCAATTATTTAAGTTCAATCTCTGAATGTCTATCACGACATGTCCAATTATACACGCACGCACGCACGCGGGTGCGCACGCGTGAGCGCGCGCACACACACACACGCACACACACGCACACACTGGCATATCATGCGCAAACCTATACACACGCATAAATATGTTCTAAGAATATTTTCTATCTTCTCTACCTTTCACTCCCAAACACACACACACACACACACACACTCACACACGTATATATATATATATATATATATAACGTACTTAATACCTGTATTCTGGGTTAATTTTTTCCGAAATGCTCGATGTATGTAATTAATATTCAACTTACACACACACACACACATATATATATATGTATATATATATGAAGAAAAATTGATTACAGGGTAATCCAAGTAGAAGGAGATTTTTATTGAGAAGCATATATATATATATATATATATATGGCATTTTCACCGGCTCATTGGCCTAGTGTGTGGAGTCTTCGCTAATGGTCCTGGAGACCTGTGTTCAAACCCAGGTCGTGTCATACCAAAGACTTTAAATATGGTACTTGATACCTCCTTGCTTAACACCCAGCGATATAAGGTACGTATCGAGGGTAAAGTGGAGTAATCCAGGGAAATGAGTAGCTACTACACCTCGGTGTAGAAGCTATTGAAAAGGGAGCCTTCTGGTCGCCCACGACTATGGTCGACAACTTACTATATATGGCATAAAGTCAACCGGGTTTCGATCCCAGTCTTAATATCTCGCGTGTCTAGTCACAGTGAAGTTTTGATACTACAAAACAGTCTGTGGATGACAATATATATATATATATATATATATATATATATATATATATATATATATATATATGCACATGCGTGCAAACTCATACATATGTTGGAGGCAGTGCATATCTCAGTTTGTTAGTATTCTATTTCACTGTGTTCATTTTATATCTATGTATTTATGTATCTGAGCGTGTTTTTATCCCTATATCTATATCATTTTATTATGATCTATCTATCTCGATTCCTTCTGTCTATCTATCTTCAACGATAATCAGTCCTGTCTTGCAGTCTACCTCAAATTGTGATATATAAGAGATCCACTAGTCTAAGTGCCCAATCAGCTGGGGGAAGGTAGTAGAATACGTCGACTGCAACTCTGAAGAGGGATAAGACCTCTAACCCAGTGTCCTGTATATGACATTAAACCATTTGATGGGGAGGCTCCAGCGCTGGAGATTTAGGGAATATGGAGTACCCCTTCATTGCCATTGCTCCACTCTGACCCTATCTATGGGTCAAATAGAATTATATGTCATGTAAACTGTGAGTAAATAAATGACTCATGTTAAATCGAATTTTTAGAATAAGAACTGTATGAACATTTAACCGTGAGTAAAAAAAATGACTTTGCCCAGTTAGCTGGGGCTGTTGAATACACTGACCGCACCTCTGCAGAGGGGTAAGACCTCCCCCCCTAATGAGAGTCCTGGATATGACACTAAACAATCTGATGGGGGGGGGTTCCAATAATGCTAGGGCTTTGGCGAATGCGGAGTACCCCTTCATTGCCATTGCTCCTAGGTCCACTCTGGCCCGGCGTGGTAGCACCTGATAGGGCCCTATCTACGGGTTAAATAGAAATAACGGCATACTTATGCTAAAATGAATTGTTTGAGTAAACTAAATGGCTTGAAATAGAAATGCTTTTGACAATTAAACCGTACTTACATTTAAACTGCGTGCTTATGCTTAACTGAATTATTTCAAATAGAACTGTTTTTCGACATTAAAACTGTATTTACACTTAACTGAATTGTTTCATATAACTGCTTGAATAGTTTGAAATAGAAATGTTTTTGACAATTAAACTGTGTACTTATGCTTAACTGAACTGTTTTCAATAGAACAGATTATTTACATAAAAATGGATTTGGCGTTAAATAACCTACAATGGTTGATATGCCATAAAACCCAACAAACCAAACCAGACCAAAAAATGACTTATACGTAATTGAAATTTTTGAGAGCAATAATTGAAACCATTTAACTGTATAGAAATAATAACACTAATAATGCGTAAACAAATTAATTCTGACTCATTTAAAAATCTAATTATCTTCAAACTATTCACTTAAAATCATATATGTATATATATTTAAATGTTTGCAAACAAATTACTGATGTTAAATTGTAAGTATTACATTGTAATATTTGAAACAATTTAACTGGGTGCAAACAGAGGATTAATGGTAAATATAATTATTCGTACTAAATATAACAGAAAATATTTTTGTGCAAACAAAGGATTAATATCAAATATAATTATTCGTACTAAATATAACAGAAAACATTTTCATGCAAACAAAGGATTAATAATTAATATAATTATTCGTACTAAATATAACAGAAGCTATTTTTGTGCAAACAAAGGATTAATATTAAATATAATTATTCGTACAAAATATAACTGAAAACATCTAACTGTGTGCAAACAAAGGATTAATATTAAATATAATTATTCGTACTAAATATAACTGAAAACATCTAATTATGTGCAAATAAAGGATTAATATTAAATTTAATTATTCGTACTAAATATCCCTAAAAACATTTAGTTGTGTGCAAACAAAGGATTAATATTAGATATAATTATTCGTACTGAATATAACAGAAAACATTTTTGTGGAAACAAAGGATTAATATTGACTATAATTATTCGTACTAATTATAACTGAAAACATCTAATTGTGTGCAAACAAAGGATTAATAATAAATATAATTATTCGTACTAAATATAACTGGAAACATCTAATTGTGTGCAAACAAAGGATTGATATTAAATATAATTATACATACTAAATATAACAGAAAACATTTTTGAGCAAACAAAGGATTAATATTAAATATAATTATTCGTACTAAATATAACAAAAAACATTTTTGTGCAAATCAAGTATTAATATTAAATATAATTATTCGTACTAAATATAACAGAAAACACTTTTGTGCAAACAAAGGATTAATATTAAATATAATTATTCGTACTAAATATAACAAAAAACATTTTTGTGCAAACAAAGGATTAATTGTAAATATAATTATTCGTACTAAATATAATTGAAAACATTTAATGGTGCATACAATAGAATTTGCCCAGGCTCGTTTAAAAATGCTATCAACAAAATGTGGTCACAAATCATATACATTCAGTATATTTATATAAACAGCATTTAACATTAAATAACCTACAACGGTTGATATGCCATAAAACCCTGCCAAACCAATAATCTAATTAGTAAGATGGACTTAGTAAAGAAACGTATTTGCCCCAAACAGGGCACAAATATATAAAAACCAAATTTAAAATACGAAAATATAAGAATAAAAAGTAAATTTGTGAATAAGAAAATATAAGAATAAGAAGAAATAAAACAAGAATTAGGACAACCCCGCCGCCTGAAGATGCGACTCAAGGTCAAATTTTAAGCACAGTTTAAGAGATTTGATGTCAGAATTTTCCTTTTTCTAAACCTGTTACCATAACAAGATTAAAGAGTCCAGTCTCCCCAACTATATACTCATAATTGGATGCACACCTTTCTCAATGCTATTAGTGCTATGTGAAATGCAATTAACAACGTCCAGGATTTGAACTCGGGTCGCCGTGTTTGCTTCCTACGAAGATAACCGTTACACCAAAAGTGACTCTCTCTTAATCTCTCTCTCTCTCTCTCTCTCTCTCTCTCTCTCACACACACACACACACACACACACACACACACACAGAACTATATATATATATATGTTTGATTACATACTAAAGACATATATAGTCTATACAATTTTATCAGGATCCTTTCCAGTTTCCTGACAAAGTATCCAAATAAAATCATATAGACAAAGTTAGTGACCGTTGTCAAGGGGGACTCGAAGGATCCCTTTTCAATAGCTACTACAAGGAAGGGACAGCTGCCTAACTGCACACATATATGTATACTGCTCGTATGTATTTGAATAGACAATCTGTTTCTAATTCTTTTTTTATGACTGTTCAAAACAGGAATTTTTTTACAAAATTTGTATTGTTGATAGTAAAAGCGAACAATTATAGTTATTATTGGTAATCTCTTACTGTGCTTGATTCCTAAGTTAAACTCTTGTATAATACTAAAATACATCTGGTCGTGAGGCTCATGTTTTGCAGCTCTTGGGAATGTGGAGTCACCTCTTGGTTTCCATTACTCCAAGATCCATTCAGGTTCAGAAAGGAAGTAACTGTTAATGTTCTATCCTTGTGTCTAAAGGATATGTTTGAAGATTATAACTGTTAGATAGTAATACTTTAAACAATATAACTACAAGTTATTTATAAGAAGAGTGATTACTTGAAGCTGTAATTGTTCATAAAAACATTGTCATTATAATCATTTTACCTGGTCGTTCAATACGTGTGAAGGGTCCATAGAAGAACGTCGCTTATGAGTTCGTCCTTATTTCTTCCACAGTGTCCCGCATATCTTGTCCATCTAATTTGGATTGATTTCAGATTGGAGGTAGGTGGCCGTACAGCTGCTGTTTTGTGGGGTGTTGCTTCCAGGATTTGTTCAATTTTGCTCATAGCATTCTTGTGCAATCGCCGTCAAGCTTTTTCTATATACGCACAGACAGATAGTAGTATGGACACGACCGCTGCTTGGAAAAAAATTACGTTCTATTTTATAGGATAGATCAGACTTCCATATGATCAATAACTCATCAATAGCTGTCAGTGCCTTCACCAGGGGCGTATTGATGTCAATTTACGTAGTTGAGACGCTGCGCCTGAGGTAGGTGAACTTATCCACTAGTTTCATAGAACCACCGATTAGTGCGGAAATGTCACCTCTTTGATTAAAGTCAATGTACTCCGTTTTATCTGCGTTCACATATGGACACGACAATACGAGTTCAATTCCTGGACAAGACTGATTGCATTTCACATAGCACTAATACCCTTGGGAAAGGTATGAATCCAATTATTCTCCCTACAGCTATGGGTAAATAGTAGGGAAGACTGATTTCTTCAGCCTTGGTGAGGCAACTAGTCTAGGAGAAGGAAAACTCTGAATTCAAATCTGCTAAACTCCGCTTAAAAAATTGACCTTGTGTCATATCCTGCCCGAGCGGAGGGGTTGGGTAAATAGGATCTGCGTTCACATGGAGTCCGATATCACCAGCCGTTCGCTCCAGACTATGCAGCTGGGATTCGGCCTGGGCGAGTGCATATTTCAGAAGCACTATGACATCAGCGTAGTCTGTGTCCGCAATAATTCGTGCGGAGTATCACCTGTTTATTGCCTTTTCTTGTTCTAAAGCCATTTTCTTTCATTAACTCTATCGATGTTCGAAGTGCGTTGTCTAGGTAGTTTATGAACAGGTATTGTACCAATGTGCCGTCACCTTGCAGAACATCTGCGACAACGTCGAAGAAGTCTGTGTCTCTTTTCGGTGAGCGAACTTTTATGTTTTTATAGAGAATCCTTATGGCTACGAGGCTAGACGTATTTGCTCCATCTTCCCTCTGTGTATTAAGTCAAATGCCTTAGAGGAATCTACAAATAAGAAAAGCAACACAATTTCATTATAAATTGCTTGAAATATTTAAAACCATATAACTGTGTGCATTGGATAGTTAACTTGAACCCATGTATCTGTACAAATTATTTATATTAGATAGGATTATTTGAAATTATAGAAAGAATATAATTAAGAATAGGAATGACTGGAGAATATTAATAACGAACGCGAATAAGAATAATCTCAAATAAGAATATGAATCAGAATGGGCAAAAATCAGGGTTCATATTTTTTAATCAAGATCACTTGAGTGGCAAGCTTCTAAAATTAGTGTACTCGTTTACATACCTCGAAAGCAACATCACATCTACTGAATGCAATATCAACATGTGCATTGCAAAAGGTTTACTGCTATGTACAGGTTATTGATCATATGAAAATCTGATCCCTCTCATCATCATCATCATGTCGTGCTGGTAGCACGGATATCCCTAACCCACTCTCGCCACTTTTCCTTATCGTTCATCGCCTCAGGCAGGTCTTCAGGACAACATCCTGTATCCTCAAATAGTTGCTGAATGTATGTTCGTGCTGGTCATCCTGCTTTTGCACGGCCATGTGTGGGGGTCCATAAGAGTACTTCACTTATGAGTTCGTCCCTACTTCTCCAGTAGTGTCCTGCATGTCTGGTTCGTCTAACTTGAATAGTTTTCGTGATAGGAGGCAGGTGGCCGTACAGTTGGTGTCTTGTGGGGTGTTGCTGCCAGGACTTGTTCAAGATTGCTCACAGCAATCTTGTGTAATTGCCGTCTAGCTTCTTCTCCAGCCGTTTTGTTAGAGTCCATGTAGTGCATCCATATAGCAGTATCGATGTGACCGCTGCCTGGAAGAAACTGCGTTTCATTTTATCGGTTAGGTCTAATTTCCATAACATGTGGTTATGTCAGTACTATAGTATGGATGTACCACTGGTACTCTAATGATACGCATGGAGAAAAAGCCTTGATTGAAACTATACAAGTATGCTACGAGCTATCTTGAACAAAGCAACATTCCACGAAACAAAAGCTGTACAGCCACTTACCTCCCATCTCAAAAACATCCAAGTGAGACAAACAAGGCATGCAAAACACTGATGGAGAAGCAAGGACGAGCTCACTTGTGATGTTTTTCTAAGATCACCGACACATAGAGGAGCGAGGGTTGGCCAAACAGCTAGTAATTTAGAGAACCTGCCATAACCAACGGATGAGACGAGAAGATAACGTGAGAAAATCAGGGAACACCGTCAAGGCAGAACGACTTGATAATGAAGATGAATTGTGAGAAATGATAGATTAATAACGAACAGAAATATCAATAAGAAATAGAAGAAATCAAATAAGAGTGCGCATAGAATAAGAAATAAGTGAAATAGGAACGAATAGGAAACAGATTAGTATACACAAAAAAAAATTGAAGCGTAAAAATACAAAAAAGAATATGTGCCCGTGGTGTAATGGTTATCGTCGTAGGAAATGGACACGGCGACACGAGTTCAAATACTGGACGAGTCTGAATGCATTTCACATAGCACTAATACTCTTGGAAAATGTATGCATCCAATTATTCTCCCTCCAGTTATGGGTAAATAGTAGGGCAGACTGGTTTCTTCAGCCTTGGTGAGGCAACTAGTATAGGAAAAAGAAAACTCTGAAGTCAAACCTGTTAAACTCCGCTTAAAAATTGACCTTATGTCATATCCTGCCCGAGTTGAGGGGTTGGTAAATATATATCTGATAAAACTGGATCACCCTATGTCTGCCCGAAAATCCGATTTGATTTCAAATCCCAAGAGGATGGTTGGTTTGGTTTCTTTGTTTAATGGCATATCAACTCTTTGTCGGTTATTTAATGCCAGATCAATTCTACTAGAAGAACAGTAGTGGTACTATTTAACCTGTAGCTGGGAGGATAAGGGGGTTCATACCATTCCCAAGGGTATTTGCCCGAAAGTGAACGTAATAGCTCGACTGGAGTACGAACTCGCTTACTATTATTCCGCAGTCCATCGCTTTAACCATTACACCACTAGGACATCCATCACTGGAGGAAAAGAACTTGTTAGATAGAGGAAATCTCCATTTCAGCGAACTATGGAATAAAACGAAGGTAAAGTAAAAACAAGTGAAATACCAAGACCTTACTAGAGAACTGAAAAAAAAACCCTATGGAATATCAAAGTGACAGAGATAGCTTGAAACAATTCCGAAGAACCTGAAAAATAGTCTTCGAGACGAGGAAATTGAGACAGTCAAGACATCAATTTGGGAGATGGTTAGAGTACTTATAAAAGTTTGAAGAGTCGAGGAAACTTGGGGTCACTATTAGGCGTTAAAACTCATAAAAAACAATAGATTTTATTCGTACAAAAGACTAACACAAAATTAATAAAATAGGCATGACTGGGTAGGAAAGATGATCCACTGGGAAATGTGCAAAACATTAAAGTTTGACCATGTTTAAAAATGATATATCACTAAACAGAATCTGTCATAGAAAATGAGAATCAAAAACGTTTTTAGGACTTTAATATAAGAACGGATAATTCAATTCCAACTAGAAGAACGGAAATAGAGTTAATTAATGAGAACAAAAGAAATTGTTTTCTGTTGAATTTTGTTGTTCAAGTGGACAATACAGTAAAAATAATTAAAAGCAAAAAATTGGAAAAATACTAAAAAAAAAATGACGGAAACGTTAAGATGAAGATGATACAGATTGTAATTGGTGCCCGTGGAATGAAAACCAAAAGCTTGGAAATAAGACTGAGCGAACTTGTGATCAGAGAAAGAATAGAGACCATGCAGACCAGACCTCTATTAGGGTCAGCTGAAATACTTAGATAAGATCGGGAGACTTTTGGAGATTTGATGTTGATGAGACTCCAGTGAAAAACCATCTGTTAGAGCAGGTGTGAAAATCTCGCTAAGAGTAAAATATTAATAATAATAATAATAATAATAACTAGGAAACAAAAATGGGAAGGAAAACAACTCTATGGGCGGTTTAAACGACTAATAAACAATATCTCACGTGACAAATCTTGGACATGGCTAAGAAAAGGAAACTTTAAGAGAGAAACAGAATCTTTCCTGATAGCAGCACAAGACAGCGCCATAAGAACTAATCATATCAAAGCGAGAATAGATAAGACTCAACAAAATAGCAAATGCAGGCTATGTGGTGACAAACCATCAATCATATAATACGCGAATGCAGCAAATTAGCACAGAGGGAGTATAAGGCGAGAGACGACTGGGTCGGCAAGGTGATTCATTGGGAAATGTGTAAGAAACTTAAATTCGATCATACTAACAAATGGCATATGCACAACCCAGCACCTGTCCTAGAAAATGCCACGCATAAACTCTTATGGGACTTTAGCATACAAATGGATCACCAAATCCCGGCCAGAAGACTGGATTTTAAAATAATCAACAAAAAAGAGAGAACTTGCAAAATAGTCGACTTTGCTGTCCCGGTTGACCACAGAATAAAACTGAAAGAATGGGAAAAGAGAGATAAGTACCTCGACCTTGCTAGGGAATTGAAAAAACTGTGGAACATGCAGGTGACAATTATACCAATTGTAATTGGGGCGTTTGGAACAGTAACTAAAGGATTGCTAAAGGGACTAGAGGACTTGGAAGTTGGCGGACGAGTGGAGACCATCCAAATGACAGCATTGCTGAGAACGGTCAGAATACTAAGAAGAATCCTGGAGACTTGAGCAGACTTGCTGTCACTCAGACTCCAGTGAAAAACCATCGGCTAACGCTGATGTGGAAAGCTCTAATGAGTGAATAATAAT
Source organism: Sepioteuthis lessoniana (assembly GCA_963585895.1). Taxonomy (NCBI): domain Eukaryota; kingdom Metazoa; phylum Mollusca; class Cephalopoda; order Myopsida; family Loliginidae; genus Sepioteuthis; species Sepioteuthis lessoniana. Next base: position 24,861 of record CAUZXS010002114.1, read on the forward strand.
AATAATAACCTTAAGAGTGAAACAGAATCTCTCCAAATAACAGCACAAAACAACGCCATAAGAACCAATCTTATCAAAGCGAGAATAGACAAGACTCAACAAAATAGCAAATGTAGGCTATGCGGTGACAGAGACGAAACGATCAATCACATAATATGCGAATGCAGCAAATTAGGAGTATAAGACTAGACACGACTTGGTGATCCACTGGGAAATGTGCAAGAAATTTAAATTTGACCACACTAACAAATGGTATATGCACAACTCAGCACCTGTCCTAGAAAATAACACACATAAACTTCAATGGGACTTTGACATACACACAGATCACCTGATCTCGGCCAGAAGATCAGGCCTTATAATAATTAACAAAAAGAAGAGAATTTGCGAAATTGTCGACTTTGCTGTCCCGGCGGACCACAGAATAAATCTGAAGGAATGTGAAAAGAAGGATAAATACTTGGACCTTGCTAGGGAATTGAAAAAGCAATGGAACATAAAAGTGACGATTGTAGCAATTGTGATTAGTGCTTTTGGCACAGTAACTAAAGGATTATTAAAAGGCCTGGAGGACTTGGAAGTTGGCGGACGGGTAGAGACTATCCAAATGACAACATTACTGAGAACGGCTAGAATACTGAGAAGAGTCCAGGAGACCTGAGGAGACTTATTGTCATTCAAACTCCAGTGAAAGACCATCAGCTAATACGGATGTGAAAAACTCTAAAGGAGTAAATAATTATGATTATAACTATGTCAAAACATGAATAGACAAGACGCAACAAATAGCAGGTGACAAAGACGAGGCGATCAACCATATAATAAACGAATGGACTAAATTAACCTAAAGAGAGTATAAGAGTAGAAACGACTGGGCAGAGAAGGTGATCCACTGGTAACTGTGCAAGAAGTTTAAATTTGACCACGTGGACAAATGGTATATGCATAACCTGGAATCCGTCCTAGAGAATGAGACGCACATTGTGAGATACAATCGAATCACTTAATCTCGTCTAGACGACCAGACCTAGTGATAGTCAACAAAAAAAGGAGAACCTAGCGAATTGTGAACTTTTATTTTCACTCGATGATCCAGAGGTTTGGAAAAACTACCAGTTAACAAGATTTTTTTTAAACAAATACTGAGTTTTTTCAGGCCGTGATTTGGTGAGTGACAGCAGATCTCTGGTCTCCAAAACTCTTTTATGTATTCAAGCCGATTTTTGTAGCACTGTTGATTGAATGTTTTCCTCTAATTTCCAGTTCATCAGGTTTCTTTTCAAGGTTCTTGGAGACTACATTACGGACTTCAACAATGATTTACATCACTGTCAGCTTCATGTTCAACCACTTTTTCAGCTCTCTGGTTGGTTCAAGATATTAGTCCCTACTTTTTGCACCCCCTGGCCCCAGGAAGAAGATATGGGGCAAGAGAAGTCCCCTCTCTGAGGGTATGTCTCTCCATCAAACTTACAACAAACTTTGACTCCCTTTCGAGAATAAAATGAGAGATATATTTTTATAAAGAAGTGTTTCGTTCGTTCATTGAATTTCGTAAGGGCGACCCGAAGGCTCCCTTTTCGATAGCTACTACACCAACGTGTAGGGGAGGGCGCTACTCCTTTCCCTGCATTGCTTCACTTTACCCTTGATCCATACCTTATATTGCTGAGTGTTAAGCAAGGTGGCATCAAGTACCTTTTTTGGGTCTTTGGTTGACTCGACCTAGGATTGAATCAAGGTCTTCCGGGCCAGTAACGAGCACTCTAACCGCTAAGCCAAAAATTCAATTAACCATCAGTCACTTGTTTACTCAGTTAAATGTACAAACAGTTCTATTTCTTACAATTCAATTCAAAATAAGTCAAAGAACTTCAATGGTTCCATATATTGCTATGTATCACTAACAATTCAATTAAAAATCAATTATTACTTAACACACAGTTAAATGATTAAGCAGTTCTATTTCTAACTATTCAATTTACACACAGTTCAAATGTCAGTGAGTTTTATTTAACCCATAGATAGGACTCTATTAGGTGCAATCAGACCGGGTCAGCGTGGACCTGAGAGCGATGGCAATGAAGAGGGACTCCACATTCTCCAGAGATCCAAAACTAAAGCCTCGCTATCAGATGGTTTAATATCATATTTAGGACACTAGTTAGGGAGGGTCTTACCCCTTTGCCGAGATGCAGTTGGTGTATTTTATAGCCTTACGTGATTGGGCTGACACCTTTGGGGACATGAAGGTGACTATATTACGGCCCTTAAAGGCCGAAAAAAGAAACAGGATGAACTGGAAATTAGAAAAGAAATGAAACCATTGAGACAATATCACTGTTACTGCCAATTAGGATACTTTGTGGAGTCTCGGAGTTCCGAGAAGACTCGCGGCCATTCAGAATCCTGTGAAAGACCACTAGTTAGAACTGGTGTGAAAGTCTCGTAAGGAGTAAAACTAAAGGCGAATTAAAAAATAATAAAGACTATAAAAACAATGGATCAAAACAATAATAAGGACAACCATGAAGTGGAAATTGAAATAAATACTGAAATGAACCAAGAAAATAAAAAGGTGAAAAGTAAAAGAATAAAATTGTTTAAAATATTCTAAAATTGAAGTAAATTTTTTCATTTTTAAGTCACCATATTTTTTTCGAGATCTTTCTTCTTGATTTCCAATTTTATTTTTGTCTCCTATTTTCTCTCTGTCTATATTTTCTTTGTCAAATAAATTTCTTTTTCATTTCTTTTCAGACTTCTTTCTTTCTTTCTTTTTAACACCCTTCAGATAATTTCTACCTTTCTTTCTTTCTAACACCTTTCAGATGATTTTTATACTTTCTTTCTTTCTTCCTTTCTTTCTTTCTTTCTTTTTTCTTTCTTTCCGTTTAACACCCTTTCAGATAATTTTATTCTTTCTTTCTTTCTTTCTTTCTTTCTTTCTTTCTTTCTTTCTTTCTTTCTTTCTAATACCCTTCAGATAATTGTTATTCTTTCATTATTTCTTTATTTTCTCTTAACCTTCACTTGATTTTTATCTTTCTTTCTTTCATTCTTTATCTTTTCTGCTTGTTCTTTCTTTCTTTCTTTTTAACACCCTTCAGATAATTTCTTTCTTTCTTCCTTTCTTTCTTTCTTTCTAACACCGATTTTTATACTTTCTTTCTTTCTTCCTTTCTTTCTTTCTTTCTTTTTTTCCTTCCGTTTAACACCCTTTCAGATAATTTTATTCTTTCTTTCTTTCTTTTTTTTCATTTTTTTCTTTCTAATACCCTTCAGATAATTGTTATTCTTTCTTTATTTCTTTATTTTCTCTTAACCTTCACTTGATTTTTATCTTTCTTTCTTTCCTTCTTTATCTTTTCTGCTTGTTCTTTCTTTCTTTCTTTCTTTCAGTTAATCTCATCCATATTTCCTCCTTTATCGTCTATTTTTCTTTTTCATTTTTATCTTTTTTTTCTTCATCAATTTTCCCGCCTTCATTCTTTCTTTATTTCCTTCCTTCTTTGTCTTCTTTCTTTCTTTCCTCAGTACGAAATAGTTTAAAATCACCCGACCAACATTCAAAATATCGCCTACCTATGTTGCAATCTTATTTACAATATATTCAGGCCGAACAAACTCAAGATAATCTTTCGCAGATTCTCTCTTACTGCTAAAACTCTTGTTTGTTTGCTTTTCTTTTTGCTCTTCACGTAGATTTTATTTTCTTTCTTCAAGGCGGGGAAATCAGTATACGAGATGTCAAGAATTGGCGCCATTATCTGTGCATGTCAAGATAAATGCTTCCTCTTTGAATATTAGTTACAATGTTTTAAAATAACTTCAAAATAAAAACAGAATAAAGTAACTCCGACAAATATGCCTCGTCAGCAACTGTGATTTACTGAGCGTCGATTTTTCAATGAGATCGGATAGCACCCAAATGAATTGAGTTTCAATTTACGAAGAAAATCTGTTGAGTTGATGACACTAGAGATTGTAATAAACGTTTCCGATGTTCCATTAAATTGCAGCTGGAATATCATATTTACCCAACCCCTCCTCTCGGGCAGGATATGACACAAGGTCAATTTTTAAGCGGAGTTTCACAGGTTTGAATTCAGAGTTTTCCTTCTCCTAGACTAGTTGCCTCACCAAGGCTGAAAAACCTAGTCTGCCCTACTATTTATCCATAGCTGGAGGGAGAATAATTGGATTCATACCTTTCTCAAGGGTATTAGTGCTATGTGAAATGCAATCAGTCTCGTCCAGGATTTGAACTCGTGTCGTCGTGTCCATTTCCTACGACGATAACCATTACACCACAGGCAGCTGGAATATGAGAAAAGGAAGAACAGAGATAATGATTCTTGTATAATCATATATGTGCTGTTATATAGGCGCTTGTAGCATTTCACGGCACAAATAGAAGTTTAGTTTGGTTTGGCTTGGTTTGGGTTTTTTTTAATTTTTAATAGCGTATCAACCTTTGTAGGTTATTTAATGTCAAAGCCATTCTTCCAGAAGAACAGTAGTGATACTATTTAGCTCACAGCTGGGAGGATAAGGGGGTTCATACCTTTCCCAAGGGTATTTGCCCGAAAGTGAATGTAATAGCGCGACTGAAGTAAGAACTCGCTTACTACGATTCTGCAGTCCATCGCTTTAGCACCAAGAGGACACCCACTAGAAGTTTGAAACGCCACGGTGTTCAAATGGAACTTCTTGCTGGTGCAGTCCCAATAGACATTTGTGCAACTACTAGTACACACATACATTTGTATCACCACATATCGAACAGGTGTTGTATAGCCACAATACAACTGCACGTATACATATACAAATATATGCGGAAACAATCAACCGGTAATGAACGAACGAATACACTTCTTTATGTTGTATGTTGACCTTCGACTCCGCCAAACATGCCATTCCAAAGTGATGCACCGGAAGGAAGTGACACATTCCGATGGCATTTAGGAGAAGAAATCGCGTAGGCGGTCTTGGCTGACAACATGGGACAAGGTAAAATCCCATGGTACACTCATAGACTGATGCACCGGAAGAGAGTGACCTGTGAACTGCATGGCAGTTATTTCCGCCTGATGACGATCAAACATGCCATTCCAAACATTGAGTGGGCGACTGAACTATTATATAACTCGGTGGAGACAAGAAATCAGTGAGTTGGAGATCAGATGAGTTAGAGACAAGATGTGGGACAGAAAGCCACCACCCAGCAGAAGTGGACCTCGGGAAATCCAATTGAGTTGGAGATCAGATGAGTTGGAGACAAGATGTGGTAGGGAAAGTCACCAACCAGTAGAAGGGGCCCTCGGGACCCCCGATTGAGTTTGGAGACCAGACCAGTTGGTGAGAAGATGCTAGAATGAGAACATGTCCCAGAGAGGCTGGGCCCCCAGGCCCCCGGTTGAGCAGCCCAGGAGATCGAGAACGACACACGGCGATATCCAGAGGGGCTGGGGAGGTCAATATGTTGCAGTTCTGTTCGGTCTCCAACTTCCTCTCGCACACAACCTTTGAAATAAAGTGAGTGGTATATTTTTTTAAAGAAGTCTTCGTTCGTCTTTTATCATTGCGTCTATTATTATGCGTGGATATGATTATGCATACGACATTCTATATTATTATGTGAATATGCAACATTTATATAAATCTCTCACACTTTATTTGCGAAAAGGTAATGATTGTTGTGTGCGACAGGGTGGAGTGGAGACAGGGACGGCTTGCTATATTGACCCAAGTTCTTCCACGACGATAGCAGTACTTCTTTCGCATCTTGGCTTGGGTTGCTCAACCGGTGGTCACTAAGGGCCCAAAGCCCTCTGTCTGCAGCTGGTTTTCACTTCGGCATCCTGTCTCCAACTGTCTCAAGCCGTCCGGGTTTTATTTTCTAACGTCCACCTGCTTTCGCTTTTTTTCTGTTTATTTACACAGGATCATCACTTGATTGACGGTGCGGTCGAGGGTCAATATATAACGCAGGTTTTTGCGTGTAGCGCTATGATTTAAGTGACAGTTGTAGCCTCCTCATGAGAAAAGTGTCGAACACAAAAAAAAGATCGTCTTGGTTCGCTAATACAAAAGTTTGTTCGCTTTTATAAGTAGTCGTTGGGAAAAGAGGAACAGCGTATGAAAACTGAGGCGAACGCCTTAGCTACTCGAAGAGAAACAAAATGTCATGAGGAAAGAGTGGGCAGACACAGACCTTAATTTATCTTCCACGTTTTCTTTTGTAGTTCATACAAGTACT
>CAUZXS010002115.1:0-12500 GCA_963585895.1 Sepioteuthis lessoniana
GGTTCAGGGATATCAATGCTAGCGGCACGACATGATATATATATCAAGAGTTTAATGTATATATGTACATGCTTAGATGTTTGAGTGTGTATATATATATATATATATATATATATATATATATATATATATATAATTTGTGTGTGTGTTTATATATGATGATTTGTGAATATTTTTTATGAATAGAGCTCCGTGTGTAGATTTGCGTGTGTGCGCGCATATATATATATATATATATATATATATATATATATATATATATAAACGTACAGAGAGAGATGTTTAGATGTTTGAATATGTATTTGTGTGTGCATATATGTGCGTGTGTGAGTGTGTATATATATATATAGGCCTAATCATGTAAGCTCATAGATATATAAAGGAAGATGTCTATACGTGAGTGTGTATACGATATATATATATATATATATATATATATATATATATATGTGTGTGTGTTGTGTGTGTGTGTATATATATATATATATATATATATATATATATATATATACACCTATTAATTCATATGTGTTGGCGTGTATATATATATGCTATGAATGTGTATATGTATGATATGAATATATGTGTGTATATATATATATATATATATATATATATATATGTATGTATATATATATATATGTGTATGTATGTATATATATATATGTATGTATGTATATATATATATATGTGTATGTATGTATATATATATATGTGTGTATGTATATATATATATATATATATATATATATATATGTGTATGTATATATATATATATATATATATATATGTGTATATATATGTGTGTGTTTATATATATATATATATAGATATATATTTGTGTATGAATGTATGAATGCGTGTGTATATAAATAAATTTATATATATATCAAATGTGCGTATATGTATACAAATATTAATTCATGTTTGTCAGTGGGTGTGTGTGGATAGATATATATATATATATCGGTATATGTGTGTGTGTATATATATATATATATATACATATATATCTCCAAATGAGAAAAGAATTAACCTAGGGTTTTTGTTGTTTTAACCTGCTTCTCCACTGGGTCTATCGTCCTTGTTGTGGTGCCCCAGAATTCAGAGCTAGGAATTATTCCACCTCTGACATCCTCATGGCTCATTTTCTACAGATGTGTTCACGTCATTTCTAACCCTCGAGTCAGGAGCAGAAATATCTACTTCCTCTTGCACATGTGCATGATATTTCAACACTCATGTTTTCTTTAATCCATTTTGGCCATGTTACTCTGCGAATATTATCTGCCTTATTTATTTGTTTGTTCATTGAAATATATGCTTGATTAAATAATGAAGACACATTTTGTCTTTACAATTTAATGAAGATACTTTCACTTTTCCAGATAAGAGTTTTGTTTTTAGTTGGATATTTTTTGATGAATTCAACAACATTGTCCTGAATGCTTTCGTATTTTTGCCTTACAACTATAACTCTTTCAAGACGGCTTACGATGTACCTTAATGATTCCATTTCCATAGCCTTACATCTTTAAACCCATTCCATTCCCAAATCCAAGTTTCGAAAAATTCTTGTTGAAAACATAACTATAATTGTACACGTAATTGATAAGCTACGACTACAAATTTCTGAAGCCCTGCAGATAAAAATAAAAATAAAAACAAAAAATTAATAGAATTTTTAAAATATCGAAAATGTTTTGAAATACCTTTTAGATTTTAACAAAATTTCCGTATTTGTTGATAATAATCTTTTTCTTTTGATCGCATACTCTTTTTTAATTCATCCAACTCACCTCTTGCGTATTTTCGTTATTTTAAAAAAACCGAAAAAAAAATCCGATCTCTTTAAAATCACCCTTTACTCATGCAGGCAACCCCTGATGATGGCCTATGAAAGGTCCGAAAGCGCTCGGGACAACTTTTGTAACTTCATTCACCAATTGCTAACTAAAACCAAGACAGTTATCTGGAAACTTGAAAGGATGTTAATTGAATTATATAGCAAGATGTGTCTTTATTATTTAATCAAACGTGCATAAATGAAAGACTGTTGCTTAACTACTCACTCACGTCTTTCCTTTATTTCTCTTTCTTTATATATATATATATATATATATATACATATATATATGTGTGTGTTTGTGTGCACGCAAACACGCTTAAATAATATATATATACGCGCGCACACACACATGTAAAGTGCATTTCACTGAGCTTTAAAGTAAGGTGATTATTTTTATCCTTATTCCACAAGTTTGTTGGACATTTAATCCAAATTTGCATCTTCCGATCTTCCATAGTTTAGAATAAAATTATCTATAGTTAAGTGCTCGTGTCAATATTATTTCCAAAATAAAATCTATTTAAACTGTTGATGAATACTTTCGTTTGTCTCAGGGGAATTCAAAAAAAAAATATAAAGAAACGGGAATAGAAAGTCAGAATTTCCCCCAACCTACAGCGAGAATAAAAGTTAAATCCATTTGTGAGAAGGAAAAATGGTGTCTCTTTGATATTTCATGTCTTCCTTTCTTTTCTGTTAAGTGCAGATACGGCTTTTTTTCTTTTAGTGCTTGGAAAATGCATTTTAATTTACATTCAACTTTGCTTTTCAAAAACAAGATATTATTAAAATATAACATACGAGTAGTACAAAAAAATTGCAGCTAAATTAATTATAACGTGACGTTGATATGTACGACCTATTTTTTGCCACGATTAATATTATCGAATATATTTTTCTGAAGCTAATGGAAACACACCAAGTTGACATGGGAACAACATGCCATAAGATTTAACGAGATGTTGAATGACAAGCAAAAAGGGGTGGGCAGGAAATTAGGGAATGAGAAAATAGATTTAATCGTAAAATGAAAGATTCATGGATTTAAAAAAAAATTACAAATACTTGGATTAAAGAAAAGATAAAGCCAACATGATAAAATTGTTGATTACTTTTATATATTAGCTTATATGATAACTTCAGGTCTATGCGCTCTGAATCACAGCAAGCAAGATTTTAAAGCAATTGATCTATCTTTATTTCTGTCGTATTTCTCAGGGTATATGAACGTATATATGTGTTTGTTTAAAGACATGTACAGATATTCTTCAAGGCTGAGACCGTTTAGAAATGTTTCAAATGTAAAACTACCAGTGAACAGTTCTAAGAAAACCTTGAATTTTTATACTAGCCCTTTCAGTAGGGGCCCTTTATTCCTGTTGAGTTAAATGACAGAAACAACATATCTGAACCATCACTGTGACTGTAGATCAGAGCTTCTAAAGATGATGCGTATGAATCCCTGAAGATGAATAAAATTTTGTCTGAGAATGAAAGCTAAAGTTTCGACGAGGAGGGAATTAAAGTTTACATTAAAAATCTCTTCAAATATCCTGGGTAAAGTAAGTTAATACAAGTTGACTTTGGGTTCAGTTAACTTTCTGAATATTGCAAACGAAAGCAGTGCTGCCAGATACCGTACGGCTAGAAGAGTTCCTGATTGTGTTCAATGGCTAAAAGTGATGTGTTCTTCACATAGGACCTGTTCAAAGCATACGGGTCATTTAAATGAACGAACAATTTGGCTCTGATGGCGAACCATTTCAGCGTCACAAGCCTGGAATTTTCACGTTGGCGTCTTTTCAGTGCCCTCTAAAACCGTCAATTAAAAAGTTATTCAAGAATTCAAGTTGCGTTTGCATTCATATTTTACTGATTATTTTCTCATATAATTTTTACTAAACATTGAAAAATCATTATTTGTAAATTGATATTGAATTCATTTATTTGGGGGTAAATGAAAATTTGATTTGATTACAAGGAGTTCGAGAAGTAAAAAAAACAAACAAAAAAACTATGGAAAAGCCTTCCTGTAGACAATATCCTGACGCCTATTCAGCAATAAATTATGCATGTACGTGGTCGTAAATGTGTAATTAAGTTTTACTGATAAACATTATGTATTACTTTACACAGTTATGGAGCCGGCTCACCGGCCTAGTGGCTAGAGTGTTTGCCAATGGTCCGGAAGACCTGTGTTCAATCCCAGGTCGTCTCATATCAAAGACTTTAAAAATGGTACTTGGTACCTCCTTGCTTAACACTCAGCAATATAAGGTACGTATCAAACGTAAAGTGGAGCAATCCAGAGAAAGGAGTAGCGCCCTCTCCTACTCCTCGGTACAGTTGCTATTGAAAAGGGAGCCTTCTGGTCGCCCATTTTACTTATTTTACAGTTATACAACGAATGTCAGTCTCTTATATCGTTTCTATTTTAAAGCATTTTAAAAGCTACATTTGTCTTGTTTATGGATTAGCGAACACATTATTTAACGGGGTAGGTCTGTTATATGATGAAGAGCCATCTGTTTCTTGAAGATTTCAAATGGTATACTTTATATATACGAACATTTAAGGTTTCTTTTCTTTTATAAAACTAACCCAGGTCGATGTTCTCATGCTTCATCTTTAAAATACCTAAAACGAAAAAAAATATTTGGCTTTTAATATTGCAACACTACGGCACCGAATATGATATGGTGTAACGTTTCCGCATACGTTTCAGTCGGACCACGTTGTAACCTCAACGTGAACACAAAATAACATATTTTGGTTTGCTTGATACGAAAGTTTATTTTCTATTACTCTTTCGAAAGAGTCGTCGAAAAGTGTCATATATTTGGAAATGCATCAATTGATTTCCGTGGACAAAGAATAAATAGTGGCTAGACGAATGTCATAGACATTGTTATTATGTTTCTCGCCCTGGTCATTCCTGTTGCATTTTTTGTGCCTGGCAACTCTGGGTTCCGTCTGGTCTTTCCAGTCTTCTCCCACTGACTGGTTTAAGGCACTAGGGTAAGCTGTCTCCTTAACGGAGGTCACCCCGAAAATCTGCCTACTTTTCTGCACGTTTTCACATCGTAGTCGGTCTGGAACTAACTTTCTTCCTTTTAAAGACTTATGAGATTGTATCAGCCAATCACTGCCCGTCATACCGATTCATTCTGCATCCAATTTTGGCTCCTGTCTGCTGAAATCATGGCTTGGATTTCTGGGTTACCTTCCGTTCACCTCCTCATTGTATTTCCCTTTATTATTCTTATAGACTTCTCTCCATTTTTCTCTTTCTCTTCTCTCCCTCTGTTTTTCTCTCTCTCTAACCCTTATCATCGGGTCTCTCTCGACTCCCTTTCTTATACATGTTCCTGTAAATATTTTCAAATTTATGAAATTATCAGATGGCATCCTTACGTTTTAGTGACACGTCTAAACCAAACACGTTTTATTCATCTTGAGCGTTACAAATCGAAAACACCCCAACTTTGAATTCCAAGTTTAGCAAGAAATCAATCTATTACTAAGATAATTTACTAAAATCCCTAATTACTTTCATTATTAAGAAAGTTCGAAATAAGACATCGTTTTATTTCTAAAGATGTTCAGTATTTATTTATTTTTTTTGTTTATCAGAATTGACAAGTTTTTGTCAAATCTTCAAGAAATAACATTCTGTAGGTTAGAAATCCTTATAAAAATGTCAATTTATGAATATTTTTTATGATATGAAATAAATTGTCGTTTTTACAGTTGACAATCAAAATCTATTTCAAACATTTTTTGATGAAAGTTCATATCAAGACTATTTTAAAGATTCTAAAATATCAATATGAACTATACTCAATAAAGTATTTTGAATCAATTATGATTTCTAATTATAATACTTTTAAACAAAGTCTCGGTTTTTCACTCTATATCATTATGTAGATAATTTAATTGTAAATATCTAAATGTTCCTAATTTAAATTAGATATTATTATCAAGAAATTATAATTATTTTCAATAGTTTCGATATGGTTTTTAATCAAAATATTTTCTGTTAAATTGCAAATGTTAACCAGAAAAAAGATATTAATTCATTTAATGTACATATATGAAATAAAAAAAAAATCAAATCTTTTTGAAAATCGTCATAAAAATATCTAAAGTATGCAAATTGAAATTATTAAAACCATTCTTAATTTTCATAATTTTTTATGAATTTTTGAAAATTAACAGGAAATAGGTTATTCTAAAAAAATTCTAACACTAATTACGTTACTATATTTTGAATTGAAAATATATTAACTGTAATAGAACGCTAAGACTTTTTTCATTAAACGTGGCATATGAGTCCAAATAAAATAAAGTATAATACGCAATATTAGTGCGAGCCATTTATTATTTAATTCTTTATAATTTTACATTTACATAAGGTCGGATTTATTTCTATTCTCATTAATATCACAGATGAGGACTGCTATGTACCTTGTACGAAAAAGCTGAAATACTCGATGACATCGATTAAATATTCATGATTTTATCGAAGATAAGATTTGATTAAGAGATGAAAGACAATATAAATTATACTTACACACCAAACAATATATTTACAAGCTCATATATATATATATATATATAGCTTAATGATGTTATCCATATCATATCTGAATAAGAATTGTTATCCATAACACAGACATACATACATATATAATATCAATTGTATATTTCTTTGATGAAACGAGACAAATTATACTATCATTAAATTTAAGACAATTTCTCAAGTATTCCTTTTCTAAGTAAAAGGATGATGAAATCATTGATCTTTTCTTCCAACTGGATTTCCTTATCTTTTAATTTTTACTAAACTTATCTAATGTCACTAAAAGATGAAATTTTTACATGGAATCGACATCTTTTTTTGTTTCCCAAGCAAAGACTAAGTACTCATATTTTTGCTTTTCTTCAGTTTTACCCAGTTCTTAGCCAGAACGCCCACGTCTATGGTTCTCTTCTTTTCTTTTCTTTTTTTTCCCTTGGTCTGACCGTGTGGCCGAAATTTGGTGATCAATTTGTATTGCAAAATCCTAAAGAATTTTGCATGCCCAGTCGGCTGGAGCAGTAGAATACACCGACTGCTTCTCTGCAGAGGGGTAAGAGCCCCACCCCACCAACGAGTTCCCTTGATATGATACGAAACAATCTGATGGTGAGGTTCCAGCAATGCTGGAGCTTTGGGGAATGCGGAGTACCCCTTCATTGCCATTGCTCCCAGGTCCACTCTGGCCCGACGTGGTAGCACCTGATGAAGCCCTTTCTATGGTTCAAATAGAACTAACAGCATACTTATGCTAAACTGAATTGTTTGAAATAGAAATGTTTTTTGACAATTAAACTGTACTTACATTTAAACTGCGTGCTTATGAAAATTGAATTATTTGAAATAGAATTGTTTTTGAAATCGAAACTGTACTTACACTAAAATGGATTGTTATATATATCTGCTTGAATAGTTTGAAATAGAAATGATTTTGACAATTAAACTGTGTACTTATTCTAAACTGAATTGTTTTAAATAGAACTGATTATTTACATAAAAATGGATTTGGCGTTAAATAACCTACAAAATTTGATATGCAAAAAAATCTAACAAACCAAACCTAAAAAAATTTTGTGTGTCTCATTTTCAAGAAGGCATCCCGATTTGTGCACATATCTTTCGTTCGTATTGTCAAATTTAAATTTCTTTTACGATTACCAGATGATCACTTTACTCACTCACTTGTGTCTTGTCTTATATTATTATTATTACTACTACAACTACTACAAATACTAGTCGTAGGCTGGAACTTTAGAATCCACTGATTGCATCTCTGCATAGGGGTATGACAACCCTCCAGCGAGTGTCCTGTATATGACATTATGATCCAAACTTGGAGATTTGGTCAATGTGGAGTAATCCTTCGTTGTTATTGCTACTATGTCCTCTCTGATTCGGAGTGGTAACCCCTGATAAGGTCCAATCTATTGTTAAGGGTTATATAGGAATATTCGGAATCATTTTACTGTGTGCAAAAAAGGCCAGGCTCGTTTAACAATGTTATCTAGAAAATGTTTGAAATCATATCTAATAAATGCGTTTAAAGAGAATTTAGCATTAAATAATCAACAGTGGTTGATATGCCATAAAACCGAACACAACTACTACTCCTCATCCTCCTACAACAACAAAAAGTGTGTGTTATAAGTATTTTCATAGTTTTTGGATAACATCACGTGTTGTAAATAAATTGGAGAGAACAGTGACCGATATTAAGGAATATGGTCTCCCTCAGGTGTCGGTTTTATCTTAAGGTGAATAGAGTAATCTGAAGTCATATAATCATGATAGGCTGCGATGAAATATTAATGGTTTTATGATAAATAAAGAGACAAGGTCAGAAGAAATTGTGCTTGGTCTCTATATGATTCTGAATAGATATGACTTGATCACAGGCAAAATAGTTTCATGGTTTCAAGTAGCCAAGACGTGTGTTAAGCTCAGATCATGTTTTATGTAGTCCATTTGAAAGTACTGGGAAATGTTTCTTATTAATACACTTATTTTTTTCGTTTTGATTTTTATAGGCTCAATAGTAATTGTTAAGTTTTAGGTCCCAGTGATCAAGTCAATACACCTTTTAGTACTAGAGAAACACTCGTAATGCCTATTATTTCTATAGCAAATACACAATTCGATTAGATCTATTTTTTAAAAATCCATATGACGAAATAAACTTCGAACTTATTAAAAGATTCTCTATTCATAAACTTTAAAAATTATGTTTAGTCACAGTTCATGTACTTGCAAAGACAACAATCTTAAATTTATACATTTATATTTTCTTTCATTATATTTGTTTTCTATCCAAAACTTAACTCACTTCTTCTTTCTTGATCTCTTAAGATTTATATTCCTTTATTTTCTCATTATTTCATTCAGAATCTCAGTTATTTTAAGTTACATTTTTATTCTCTTTCTTATTTATATTTATTTTTCACATCCTTCCTTTCTCCCTAAATTTATTCTTTGTTGCTTCACTGTTTATCATATTCTCGTTTATTTATGTTATCCATTACCGGTTGCGATTACAGAGAATCAATGAGAAGTAATCATAAAATACAATCCATTATAATAATAATGCAAATATAAAATGTTTTGAAATTATTTGTGGGGGACATCCTTGGATTAGAATTTCTTTCAGTTTTCTCTTGGGCCAAAAGAAGGCAAAATGCGTTAATGTTATTAGCATTTCGACTCCATTGCAAATATAACATTTTAATAAAGCTAAAATTAAATTCAACGTAAGAGCAGTTATTAACAAAACTCGAATTTAAAATGAAATATTCCATATTGAACTGAAATATATTAAATTGAATTTAGGCAGATAAGCATTTTCAGGAATCTAATAAAAGGAAAAAAAAAGTCCAGTATGTTATGTCCTCACCTTGCGATTATAAACATACAGTCAACCCAACGTTTTAGATATATATATATATATATATATATATATATATATATATATATACACTCATGTAGAGGGGGAGTTCTGAAAGATAGGAAATATTCTATATACTTATTAAACAAATCAACAGTGAAATAAACACCAGTGTTCTTTGAATAAGGCTTCTTGGAACTCAACTCACTTAAACAAGCAATATTGCTGTTGGTCACAGATCCTCTTCGACTTTAAATATATCCTGACGTGTTGGAATGATTTTTTCTTTAGAAACCATGATAAGTCACTCAAGGATAGGTCAAGAGAGTACGAATGTTACGGCACTTGCACCACCTTGTTTCTTCCCACATGTTTAATCTAAAAGTATCAAAATTTGACACTGTCTTCCTCTAGAAATCATCTGTTGATTACGTAAGTTGTTCATTTTCTCGACTGATGTTTGCCCAGTAGGCTGGGGCAGTAGATTACACCGACTGTTTCTCTGCAGAGGGAAAAGAACCACCTAACGAGTATCCTAGATATGACCCTAAACAACCTTATGATGAGTTTCCAGTAATGCTGGAGCTTTAGGGATTGTGGAGTACCCTTAATTTCCAAGCTCCAATCTGGCACAGAGTGGTAGCACCTGATAGGGTCCTATCTATGTGTCGATTAGAACTCAAATGTACTTATGCTAAACTGAATTTTGAAATAGAACTGTTAATATGTATGAAAATGGATTTTGTAAAAATAGCCTACAATGGTTGATGTACCATCAAACTAAACCAAACTATCTATAGATGTCTTTATTTACGCTTTACATTTTTAAACTTAATTTTAGGATGTTTGTTTTTAAAGTCGCTCTCCTAACCCGTAAAAAGCCCCCTTTGAATTAATGTGGCTCCTCAGTCCACATTCACCCTCGAAAGCCTTGCCGTATACTTGATAGGCAAAAGAACTTTCTTTGGGCTTGATGTTAACGCAGTGCACTCTCATTTATATAATTAGTCCTGCTGCAGATCCACATGCAGAAATGGCACAAATTACGGCTAACGATTAATGACTGCATCGAGATTGTTTATAATTATCAAGTGCGGTTACAGACAAACAAGACCCTACGTTAGCTGTTACGGACGGCAAAGAGTTTGGGACAGAGTTCTAGGCCTGTTTCCGAAGTACTCGTTAAAACATAGCTTTCGAGTCTCTGCTCTTAAAAAATGCTTTATAATCCTTGTGCAATCCTTTTTTTTTAAACTGATAGATTCGTGTAATCTGCTCCCAGTCATAATCATTATACAGTCAACACTAATATCTCTAAGGTTATCTTAAACGACATCCTTCAAAGGTTTCTTAGGTTGATGTCTCCGGCGTTTATCACGTTGTACCTCTTCATAAATCAGCTACTTATATAGCCTACCATCCTCCATTATAGTAAAGTGCCCAGCCCAATGTATCCGATTACCTATTAGGAGCATCGCTATACTGGATGCATTTGATCACTGAAGAACAATGCTGTCTGGAATTATATTGAGAGAGATAATGAGAACGTGTATATGGCTAAATTCTTTGGCTAAGTTAGTTGAATATTTCTTATTAGTGCTATATTTTGTTACGTCTCTATACCAACCAGTATATTCTTCGTTGATTTTCAATACAGGCATGCGGGAAGATTAGCAAGACACAACATACATTCCATTCTTGCATGGCTCCGTGCCAATATCAGCTCAATATATCTCTTTGTCTATCTATCTAGCTATCTGATATTGATTTTCATCTTTCTGTTATGAAAATAGACAAATTTAGATCTTTTTTTTCTATTTTCTATTGTCGTTTATGATTTATGAGTCGAGATTATCACCTGAAGGTCTTCTCTCATCAATCTTTCAATTGAACAAGAAAGTATAATAAATCCAGAAAACTTGGAAATCTGATTGACTTTACCATCATTTCTGAATCATAGCAAAAGCTTCAAATTTCATGCTATGACAAATAATAAATTAGCAGACATACATTCTTCTTGCTTATATTTCATAATTAGTCAAAAGCGAATAATATCTAAAAGATTCTTAAGATACCCATTTATCCAAGTTTTAAAAGTCCTTGTTCAGGGAAATCCTACTAGTTTACGAAATTGATACCACTCGTCTGAGTCACATCAAGTTGGAAAATCAAAACTCACTCGACCGTGAAAAACAAGTCAGCAAACGAATATTTCAGATCAAAATATCAAATGATACTTCAGCCCCATTAATATATATATATATATATATATATATATATATATAACGAAAGCGATTAAGTGATGTTAAAGTCTAGAAGCAATGACCTACAGAAATAGGTAGATGGATAAATGCTAGTGATGCTTAGGTTTAGCAATAAGCCACAAGTATGGGATATTTGTAATTAAACTCACCACACCGTAGTAATCAAAATCTATGGCTAGTTGATAACTCACTCTCTCCCTATCGAAGTGGATATATTGACAGGTATTATTTCTCTGCATATCAGAAATAATAGCATTTAAACTTCTCTATATGATTATAACTTATTGTTCCGCGAGTGAATTCGTTATTTGGTTTCAATTCATGTTACCTATAGTCATGAGCGATTGCGTCTAAACATCTGACATTGGCACGAAAGCCATAGGAAAAAAACCCTGGCCTTTCTTAAGGATGAGTATACCATCCACTAGCCAAAATTCAAATTCGCGTCACCGCGTCTGTTTCCCGGGCATGTAACCAATTCTGTTTCCCTACTTCAATCGCATTCTTTCTGTTACTAGGATTATTGTCTGATCTCAACATCCAAGTATAAAAAATGGTCAGTCCTCGCCAAGTGCTCCAGAAACGAAGTTTTTGTCCAATGTTATAGAAATGGTTACCTTAAACAATAATTTTGGGAATTATCTTATTCTTTGCTAAAAAGAAATTGTTCGTAAAGGAATTTAAAAGTCGACTTTGAAATCTATGAGATCCCGTGATATGAATTGGAACATTTATTTCAATCTTATTAGTTAGAATCTATTATTGCGTTTGAACAGTTTCTGATTTTATCAAGAGAACTAATGAGATTCAGCCGAAACGGACACTTGGAATTCCAATGCTTATCAATAAGCAGGAACATTAAGCATCCTTGCCGACTTCACAGGTAAAGGGATTGGTCATTGAACAAAGAGATTTGCTTCAGGGTTGCTG
>CAUZXS010002115.1:17500-49615 GCA_963585895.1 Sepioteuthis lessoniana
GGGCGTGACGTTATCCACACTCCAGCCTCATTTCCTCTCTGGTGTTTATTATGACAATGGTGATTGTCATATCCTTTGCGCGCTAGCGTAAAACTGTACCCAATGGCTATGCACCTGAACTCTTAACCCGAATAGTTCAAAGTCCAACCAAACTGAATGATAAAATATAATTAATGAAAAATGATTAAAATAAAAATAATCATTCCTTAATTATATAACACTTTTTTGCATGCTATTCATGACGATTTCACATATTCAATTGAAATAACCGTTTCAGAATATGGGTTACTCTATTGTCATTTCTATACAAGAAAGGGAAATGGAGCAAAACGTCATTTCACACAAGCGATAACTAGATAAATTGTCATACGCATTCCAACACTCACGTAAAGGAAACAAAAATCTCAACAATGTATTTTAATTTAAGACATTAAATTATTTTACTTTAAGACACTCAGATATTTTACACCCAATTGATGACTTTAATCTTCTTATGAAAACAGGAAGCATTGTTAAATAGCGTTATTTTTGTCATCATATTGATCGATATCGAACGGCATGTCAACTCATCTTAAACTATTTTAAGTCTATAGGTTAGGGAACCGTGTTTATTGTACGTCAATATTTACATTTTTTGTGTAGTTGTTTTTTTTTATATCAAATACTATTCATGTTTAAGCTGATCTAGTTGATACAAATATGGAACTTTAACATATACTAAAACTCCACATCCGAGTGTACCTGAAAAGATGACAATAATTGATTCCTCCAAATTCCCCAGATTTCCAAAACTGAAGCTTCTACACTATATGCTATTTATTATCATACATACGACCCCATTTTTAGCGGGTAGGGTGGACTTACCTCTCCGCGTAATGTAAGGCCCTCAAACAGAGTAATTAAGATCAAAGTTGGCATGCAGTAAAAATTTCACTCACTGAGTTAAGTTTAAATTCAAATAGGATGACAAATAAGTATATGCAGAATATGTCCACAGTTTTATTCATGAGAAAAGATTCACACTTTTTACTGCATCCATCAGTTGGTCAATTTTTAACGTTTTTTACATGGGCATTTTAAATCCAAATTTTACATTAAAATTTGTTGTCAGCTATGGCTTTTACAAACTACAACAGATCTTCTACAGAAAATAGTGTTCTTGTTATACTTCTATTCAGGTTCTTTGGTTGAATTTTTGGGAATATCAACTATTGTTGGTTATTTAAAGCAAAATCCTGCTTTTATAATAAATAAATGTCCAGAAAGCATTTTTTCTTTTTTTTTTTAGATACATTTAAATGATAATTCTTTTTCTGATGATTCAATTTCGTTAAAGGATTCCAAATATTGCTATGTATCACTAACATCAGTCTTTTGTTTATACACAGTTAAATGTTCAAACAATTCTATTTCTAACAATTTAATTTAGCATAAGACATTTGTTTACTCTCAGTTTAAATGATAGACAGTTCTATTGGACCCATAAATCAGGTGCTACCACCACTCCAGACTAAGGCGGACCTTGATAGATTGAAATGAAGGGGTACTCTTATGCCGGAGTCTCACCACCAGATCGTTAATGTCATAACTAGGACACTCATTGGATGGGGTCTTAACCCTCTGCAGAGATTCAGTCGGTGAATTCTACAGCCTAGTCGGCTAGATTGTCCTATTCAGGATATATCCCTTTAATCAGTCGATTTGTCAGCCCCGGCTCCATTCTCATCACTGTGATCTGTATATTGTTCATCCTGTTCACCGACTCATGTTGCCATCTTTGTTTGCATTTATTATCTTCTGTCGTCATCCACTGCTGTCTTCAGATGTTCTCAGCGAAGAAGATGAATATTTTCATATGCACATATTGCTTATTGCCGACTTTTCAAATTTCTATCAACGGTCCGACTAAACATGGGATTAGTGATAAGAGACGAGATGGAGCATTTCATCTGCTCCATCTCGACTCTTATCACTAATCTCATCTTGAATGTTTCTTAGTAACTTATTCCTAACGTCTAACACCATTTTGGTCACGTGATTGAAACTATCCAATGAGAGTCGTGGTCTCTCATTGATCTTGAGTTCAATAGCTGTCAATCATAGCTCAGTGTTTTTCACATCTTTTAACGGTTCAGAAATTAATTTGAATGCAACACTATATGACAATTATAGATCTCACCAATCGATTATGTAACTTTTTGAAAGATCAATGTCACAGTGTTTAAACCTAAAATATAGAAAATAACATTCGTATATGAAAATGCTTTTAGTTATTGAAATACTTACATAAAACTAATGTTTGTTCTTTCGACTAGACATGCACAATTTTTAAGAAGATTACAACAACAGTTCTTTTCTTTTTATTAAAATCCATCTTCAAAAGAAAATATTAAATACGGCGTAATTTCCTTGGGAGAAAAGATTATAAACACAGAAGGATTTTTTCAGATAGGTTTCTTGCCATCGTTGTAAACGTGTTTTTGCTTTCTTTTATGCCTTTTGACATTGTTTTTTTCTTCAAGATGAAAAGAACGAAAAAAGTGTTGGTTTAGTGAAAATAAAAATTACATCACTTGAACGAATACTCTTCTTCCAGAGCACATACTTGGCCGTGCACTGAAATAAAATGCACATATATGAAAGAGGCTAATTGTATAAAATGTTTACTATAAATAACTTGCTAGTTTATATTAATTCAGTCTGTTTCCAGTTTTATATCTAATTCTTTTCAAGTTGGTAAGACCTAAGTGAATGGGGAAAGATGTTAAATATGTATGTGTTTATATATATATATATATATATATATATATACACGTTAGTGTGTGCGTGCGTTTATAATCAGGGAGGGATGATGAGAAACTAGGATATGCAGGCTAATCCTCAACTTTCAATGGGAAAAGGAGAGTTTACTCAGCACCTCAAGAACATGTTTTGTCTCCTCCAAAGAGATGTGAACTAATTTTTATTTGAAAAAACACTCTTCCACCAATATGCACCACTTCTGACTTCACACGTCTCTTCCTTGAATTTGATTTCCCCTTCATTAGTAATGTCGAATCTTGATATTTGATAATTATGAGTAAATAATAAAATATAAACATGCGTTTTTAAAATCGTGTGTGTGTGTGTGTGTGTGTCTGTCTCTCTTTCTATCTCTCTCTCTCTCTCTATCTATATATATATATATATATATATATATATATATATATATATATATATATATATAATAATAATACCTACATGTCCAAAAGTAAGTCTACCAAGGTTTCACCTAAACGGCTCGTCAGGATCGCGTTGTTGAAGTGGGTTAGGATAAAATACATTTTATTGATTAAAAAGACACCACACCTATTCAGAAATTAGCATAAAAAAAGAAAACCACTTTATTCAAAAACAATTTGTTTTTCTTTCCTTTTTCTACGTTGAACAATTTTTATCAATCCTTTTATCCCCAAATTAAACAATTTTTTCCGATCTCTGCAAATATTAAATATTTCGCCCCTTTGGTTAAGCAATTGCTTTGGTTTATCGCATTTAGTTATGGTTAATTTTCCTCCATAAATATTTCCCCCCCCACTTATATTTACTACATATTTTCACGATTGTCCCATTTTGATATAGGATCTATTGCAAATTTCTTTTTGACTTACCTTACGTAGCTGGACAAACCAGTTTTATGTCTATATATTTCATATGCAAAGCTACTTTTATGATTGTAATATCTTTGTTTCGAAAGACCTTGCGTTGAGCCCACATACACTTATCATTCTTACTATTATTACTCGAGTTGAGTACATCAACCTTATACAATTCACACTCTACTTGACATTTTCTCTCGAGGGAGCAGGTTTCATTCGTAATACATATACAATTTAGGAGTTTAGTATTTTTATTTCTCTTAAGGTTTTTCAAATTGCCTCAATTAATTCCTGTGGAAATGTTAGGCATACATCAATAACTTAATTTCGCGGTGTTTTTATTAAATATTTTTGATACATTACTCGTTTTAGGAAAAGTTTTACTCGATTAAAAAAAAAAAACAACTTCTTATGTTCATTATATTATGTTCATTTTATCCTTGGATATTCTAATGTATTCTTTAGCTAATTTTAACGCTTCGTTTACTGCTTTTTCCTAATCGATGAGTAAAATTTCCTTATATAATATTTGATAAGGGAATATTTATCATTTTTATCGAAGCTGTAAAACCATTTAATACAATCTTCAGTACAACGCTATTGATTTACATTCAAAGCTATTCTCAATGTAGCACAAATATCCTGCAAAATAATTTTATTTATTTTAACCATTTGTGAATTACAGGGATACAACTCTAGTTACTCTGGAAGCCACGTTTATGGTCTTTTATATGTGATAAAACACATTTTTTATATTATATTTTTCCAATTTTACCTTCCACCATAAATTTTCTTACTAATATTTTTGATTCTTTATTTAACTCGTTTTCTAAATCTACTGGAGCTTTTTGATAACGTTCATTGACTTCTTTATTTAACATTTGTTTGTATTTATTAGGGCTCATTTTATGTTACTCGATTTATCAGCTTTGATTATGATTTTATCGCTATCTTAAACATTTTTTCGTTCATTCTTAATTTGATGTTGTATATTATTACTAATTCTTCCCTATTTTATTAACCTAGCTAGACTTATTAATTCAGCCTCAAAGTCATCCAATTCTTTTATATAAAAGGGTGTTTATTTGTTTTAAAACCATACTTTTCTTTTATATCTGGTGATTTATTCTAGGAATTGTTTGTAAGAAAAAGTATGCTTTCCACCGCATGTTAGTGATAAAAAGATTCTATTTTATTCATTAATGTTAATTTATTCAGATGTTTGTCAGGCAATGGATTTTTTTTAAACGAATAAGGAATATGTATTCGTTGCATCACGTATTTAAACTTAAATGTAACTAGATCAATCTATTTCAATCTTTATATCTAATATATAATTTTGTTTGTGTGAAAAAAAACAGATTATACAATTTGCAAATTCTACAAACTTATATATAGGGAGAAAAAAATTCAGTAAAAAAGAAAAGTCGAAAAATAAACGCACAACTTGAAAATGATCAAGTAGCACGTATGTCTTGTCGAAAGAAAACACCAACAGAATTACCTAAGCTAAAACCTAATAAAGGGCTCAATACACGAGATAGAGCTAATATCGTGAAAATACTTCCTACATGGCCAAAGGCGAGTCTGTTTCATCTTTACGGCTCATCAGGATCTCTTGGCGAAGTGGGTTATTTAATAATTCGGATTGAAGTTAGATATTCAAGATAATTTCATGATTACGGATTATTTCGATATTACTTTTAACTTATTAAAATAGGAAATCATGTAAATATATAAATATGACGGGGGGATAGATATTATAAATTATGTATGGAGCAAAACTTAATCATAGCGTCATATAATAAACCAAAGCAATTGCTTTACCAAAGGTTTGAAATATCTAATATTTTACTGAGATCGTAAAAATTGGTTAATTTGTCCATAATCGGATTGATCAAATTTGTTCAACGTATAAAAAATAAAGAAGAAAAAAAAGTCGTCGGTTTCTTGAATAAAATGGTTTCCTTTTTTTATGCTAATTTCTTTTATAGGTGAGGGGTCTTTTTAATCAAGATATATTTTATCCTAACCTTCTTTGCCAATACGACACTGACAAGCCGTGGCGCGCTCCCCAGCTTTTTAGCTGGGCCGTCTGGCATTCGTGCCGGATGGGCGCTCGAAACCAAGAGCAGACTCGGGGCCGAATAGGCCCCCAGCTTCGGCTGGGCAACCTTCGGGTGGGCGAGCTGCACTTTTGTCCCCTTTGTACGGCACTAGACCAAGTGTCTAGTTTAAGCCGTTAACTGGCATACGTGCCCGGACCCACATTTGGGTTCGTGAAACTGCTTGCCTCATCAGGCTCACATTGCACTAAGTGAGCCGATGAGCAGCACAGACAAGCAGGGTTCGAGTCTCGGCTCCTTCCCGACCTTCCCCTCCCCTTTATCCCCACTTTAATTGGCCTTCGGGCTTTTGACCTTGTGTCAAGTCGTGTCTGGTGGGAGGCAGCGACAAATACTACGACACTGACAAGCCGTTTAGGTGAATCCTAGGAAGACTTGCTTTTGGACATGAAGGAATTATTTTCATAATATTCGCTCTATCTCCTGTATTGAGTACTTTATTAGGTTTTAGCTTAGGTAATTCTGTCGGTGTTTTTCTTTTGACTAGACATACGTTCTACTTGATTTTTTTTCAAGTACCACGTGTCTTTCATCTTTTTTTTATTTACTGATTTTTATCCTAGATATCAGTTTGTAGAATTTTCAAATTGTATAAACTTTTTTTTTCACACCAACATATATTCCTTGGCACCAAAATTAACCAGAGGTTATTTGATTTAAACAATGTGACTAATTGTTTCCGTTTGTTTGTGTGTTTATGCCTTGAGGTAAAGAATATCCATCACTGGCTATTCATATTTTGAGTATTTTTTGTGCTTTGAAAAAACAAATTCACATAGTCTTACTTACTAGGAAGAATTTTTCAACAGATCGACTTTAAACACTGATGGGACCGTCACAGGTACTTCTCCTCAGGGTCAGAGTGGATCTGGATGTAATATCAATGACCAGGTACTTCATATCACCCGGATCTTCAGAACAAGAGCCTCAGCATCATATACAGTTTGTCATACCCTGGACAGACCCACTATCAGTGTTAGCCTTGCTGAAATAGCAATGAAAGAGTAAAGGTGAATGTCCTCCAGGCCTCGTGGTTAACACGCAGGAATCTAGCATGGAAGTAATCGAGTTCTAACTCGAGTTGTGCTATAACGTGCTCTTTCGAAGTCCAAGAAAGGTTCACTGCCTTCCTAAGCTCATTCTACATACACACAAACATACATACATACATGTATATGAGATTAAGTGAGAACTCAAAAGTTGTATTTTCTCAAGTATTTCTCCACATGGCACTTCAGTGTTTGCAGATCAGCGTTAACTTTTATTGAACAGCGCTGTGCTCACACAGAATAAGGTTTAGAGGTCATTCCAGTGGTAACTGCCTATAGGGAAAGATGACGATGGAGAGTCAAGGAAGTCAGTGACATTAGCATTCCTCAATAATGGTTTCTGCTAAGATTGTCCTTAATAGTTGAATTATTATCCAAAATATTTGTCTTATGTTCAAACTATTTGGAAAAACGCATGATTGAAGAGAATCGTTATTGAAGGCTATTATGTATAAGAATTCATTTTTTGCGAGGAATAATTATTTTTCTCCTAAGATAGAATTATTAGATTATTAAACACCTTTTCCTTCTTTTTTAAAAAGAAAATAAGTGGACTCTACTCGAGTTCTGCTGACAAGCAAATTACTTTTTGCTCTCGTCATATCAGATTTCAAGAAAAATGTTATATTTGTTATCAAACTGCCTAAGTTTGATAACAAATATGAAATGCTATCTTTGACTGTTTTTTTTTATTGTCTCTGCCATTTTTAAAATTCCATTTCCATCCACTTTATACGAAAAAAATTCTGTATCTACTCCACCAATATAAGGCACACACTTGATATGACACTTGTCATATAAAAGCAACAATTAACTTTCTCTAAGATGCTTGCTGGTGCGTTTCCTTGGGCAGAAGAAACGCTTCGAGTGCTCACTAAATGCAACAAACGATATTTTATTTTTATTATCATACGTTTATATAAAATATAATCTGTTTGTGTCGCGACAGCAAATTAAAATCTAAGCCATGTCTTAATTTTGCCAATAAACTTTTGTTTATTTTTCATTTTATTTATCTTTTTGTTTTGTTTTTCTTTGATGATGCCATTTATCAGCAAAACTTTTAAGTTTTTTTCCTTCAGGGCGTTCAAAAGAACAAAGTGAATGGATATATTCATGGCAGAGCGAGACAGTTTAGATTTAAAATGCTGTGTTCATGATGGCTAATTTTCCTGCCTTGGGCAGTAGAATTATTCATAATAATCATGTGAATAGAAGTGTTGATAATGGAGGTGATGGTGGATATCAAAAACAGGCAGATGCAACAAAAATGTCGAATTCTTTAAATAACTGGCAGAACAATAGATGAAGTGAAAAATTTAGTCTTTGCAAATATGAATATTCATTATCATTTTTTTAGACAATTTTTGGAAGAATCTTTTTGCGTTATTCAGTTGTTTGATAATCCCAAAATGAAATTGGATTTAAAAGAGTTCTCGAACCGTCATTCCATAATTAATTGACTCGTCGTTCATGGACAATGCTCTAACTATTAGACGGTTTCTGTTTTTGTAGTTGACATTCGACCATTTTTCCCAATTTTCTTTTCTTTTTTGGTTAGTTGGTCAGTTGACTGATTGGTTGCTTTTTCGGTATTTTAATACTTGTTGTCTTGATGCCGAAGTCTGTTTAACAATTAAGGTCTCCAATTAAATACCATTCAAATATTATCTTCCCTGACATTTTAAACCGGTTGCCATTGAAAAATCTCAAACATATATCATCTATATCTCTCTCATATATATATATATATATATATATATATATATACGTAACAATTTCGGGTAGGTGAATCTGGGGACAATGGAAACAAGGGTGTGACTTCATACTTACAAAACTTCAGAACAGGAGTGATACCCTTGGATGTAGTTTGTCAAACCCAGAACCCCTGACATCTCTCCAGAATTTTATTTGCATATTTTTTACAAAGACTACAAACACCGTTTCAAGTTTATTAGGTTGTTTTTAGTTATATGATTGGAATTACATTTTAATTATTTTGAAGATATTATTTATTGTCTATGTTTTTCTTTATCACAAAATATATTCCAATTAAATTTTACGATTTGTTCTATGACATTTTATAACTTTTTACTATTGTTATTACTAATGATAATAATCTACATTTGCATTCGATTTTGGTATTTATTTACGTAACCCCCCTCCCCCCAAAAAAAAACTTAAGACCATAACATTATTTTACGAGCATTTTAGGATTAAGTATGTTCTAAGATAATGAAGTGTCTTTCACTCTAATTTGAAATTAATATTATATTATGGTTCAATTGAGCATTTAATTTCTTACGATTGATAACTATTAGATAATTAAATAATTCATTTTGATTAGTTTAATTTGATATTTGAAAACGCAGAAAATAAGACCCCTATTTTTAAGATAATTATTTTTTCAAGTAGCCCCTTTCGTACCGGGTCCTAATAGAGAACTATTAGACTGTAATTTAAAAAAGTTTCCTAAAGTAGAACAAAAGAGTGTTCTTACACAACTTTTTAAGGAAAACAAACTAGTATATATATATATATATATATATATATATATATATAAAGAAATGCCTCAACTTTATTTAGGTCGATTTAACAGGGAATAAAGATTTAAAATAATGACAATTATAATAATAATAACAATTATAAATTTTCCTTCGGTAGCAAATCCTTTTACTCAAGATTTATATTTCATCTTATTGTAGAATACTCAGCACGCTTATAATTTACTGTCTTTTGACTTAATGAAATGAGAATTTCATTTTAACACTTATTGTTATTGTGTATATCATTAATAGTGTATTTTGTTTCCGAACCTTCATCGTTTTTTAAACGAATTATACAACCTTCTTGACAAATCTCTCGTCGCTTGTTAAGGTGGATAAATATAAATTAGTAGTTTGTGAATTGTCTGTGGAAAAATAAAAAAATCGATTTTTCAATATTTTCACCAATAATTCCATTCCAGTTCTCAAGAAGGTAATTTGTATAATGCCCAATGCAAAAACAATCAATTTTTAATTTTATGAGAATACCAATCTTTCAAATCAATATAGATATCAGAAAAATATTCATACCACCAAATTCACAATGCACCTTCATTTAAAGATATTTATTAATGGGTAAGCAACCATTTCAAGAGCAACAAAAAATACATAATGTAATATTAAAAATCCTTGTAATCAAAGGTAAAAAGAAAAAAAAATAGAATCAGAACAGTCAGGAACTGCAGAATAATTGGTATGAATCAGTTAAATTTGTTACTTTTTAAAATCTGTTTTGTTACAATGTGCATCCAATACAATCGAGTTTACTTTCATCAGTCTGACATATATTCGACTTAAATTTGTAGCCCTATTTTATTTACCCATTAGAAAACTGGGCCTGCTAGAACACATTCATTCTTGTTTGACAAATAACTGAAAAAAAGTGTAATCAGTTAGATAACCCCTTTATAGGCTGTTAAGTGACACATTAGCACATTCTGCTAACAATCAGAAATGTGTATAAAATAATAGAATCATATATCAATTGTAAAACTGAAACGTTTAACTGGCAAAAACGGTGTAAAAGTTTGAACTTTTTATTTGGGACATAAATTTTAAAAGTATAAACTGAAAAGTTCCAGCACTTAAATAAATTATAAACCTAGACTATGTGTGGTCAACTGAATTACAGAAATTAACATAATTTTATTTAGCAGGCATTATTTTCTTCACAATCAAGCAAAGATTGCACTTCGTAAAAAGACGCTAAAGCCCCGATATCAAAAATAAATGAAACAAACGTAAAATGACATGCACATTCTCACACAAATACACGCGCACTCACACATATATTTGTTCCCTATTGGCCAGATTTTCTGTTTTCCACATCACTGGCTATTTCCCTTTCGTTTTTTAACTCTTCTATTCCCCTTTATGAGTAGCCGAATAATTTGAAAATTTCATCTTTTTTCGTCTTGGAGAATTTTCAAGGTTGTTTTCAGTCTCTCAGATACCGCTTGGCAAACTGCACAGGTACTTCCGACGTCCAGTCCAGTCGAACTTTTGCTTTCCGTATTCCACGATCACATCTTACACGTCACTTTAAAGGTGCTAAACCTACAACTTTGCCGTCATGTATCTTCCCATATACATCTTCGTCTTAGCCAGTCTCCACCTATCTATGGGTAAATATATGGGTAAACTGAGTTATTTTGCCTTGTTGAAGAAATGGGGAAAGAAAAATCTGAATTCAAATGTTAAGAAATACGCTGAAAAATGACGTTGTGTTATATGTTGCTCGAGGGGTTGGTTAAGTATAATTATCAATATATTTTTTCAGTCGATGATATTCAAAAAAGACTTCCCTTCACAATACGACGCTAGGGTTTTTAAATGTACACGTCACTTTAATAAACATATAAAAATATATATGATCACATAATTTTCTGCTAAACCATATTTCGTTTTTTTTTTGTTTTTTTTTTTAATTGGCATGGAGAATTTTTTTTTTTTCAGAAGACTATAGAGTTGAAGAAGTCTGAATAACAGCTCAGGTGAAATATTTTTAATGTGTATATATATATATATATATATATATATATATATATATATATATATATATATATATATATAATGCGTGGATTTAAAACATGCATCAATTAATCTAACATATATCTAAAATACATTTGTGTTTAACAGAAAGATATATGAGGGTTTGAAAAGAAAATTTGTGGAAGTAAATTGCTAGTGTCAGTAATTAGAAATGACAACTTTTATAATGTGTGACATTAGACTCAGTCTGAACGATTCACTTTTGAATATTCAGGAACGGTCGTAAATTCTCTCTTTTGTTGAGGTAAAGATCGGCAGTTAATTTGTTTACTGCAGAAGATCTCATCAATCGCGATAAACGAAACATTCTGGCTGAAGATCTGAAAGCAGCCAATTCATTTCTATTATATCTGACAAACGTGTTGCTGCCAGAAGCAAGAAACGGTTCTTTTCAATGACGTCATTTCACGCCTGCGCGCTTCTTGCTCTTCTAAGTCCCACGTCATTTTTATTGTGTTCCCTATTATCTTTGCTTCTCCTTATGTGATCTTTTTGTATGTTTTTTTTTATTGTTTCCTTTTTTGTTTCATCCTTCCATTATCTTTCTTTATTGCGGCTTACTTTTTCTTTTATATTATCTCTCAAATGTTTTCATAATTCTCATCCATTTCCTTCTTGATTTGTACTTAAATCAGTCATGTCTTTTTTCGTATATTTATTCATCTATTTATGAAGATTTGCTTCAAAGCGATGTTTAGCTATCAGATGTTATAAAGACTTTGATCCTTTTGTAATGACCCAGTGTCAGATTTTCTTCCGTATACTAAATATATAAAAAAAAACAAAAAAGTCTATGACATCGACATAGAGCAATGGTCAGCCATTCACTTCTTTAATAGACTTGATACTTTTCTGGCTTTAGGTCTGATTTACCTAAGCTTTCTAAATATAAATATATGGGCGCCACTCGAAGAGCCATCTTAAACAATCAGCTTGCATAGTGAGTTTGATTTGATCGTGTTTTGGTTTCCTTTCATATTAAATTAAGATTAGTTAATATATATACGCATATATATATATATATATATACACATATATATATATATATATATATATATATATATATATATATATATATGTGTGTGTTTTGCGTACAATAATGATTAACCATTCGTCCCTACTAAATCTGATTATATTGTAGATCTTTTTTAGGATATTGCCAATCAGAATAGCGGTATATGAAGTGAAAAATATTGATACATACAGTTGCTTATTAAGCATTTATCGCATAGTATCTCGAAGAAATGATGGTTGGTAGGGGTTTATAGCATATCAACCATTGTGCGTTATTTAATGGCAAATCTATGTACACACACACACACACATAATGTGAGAAAAGTCTGCTCTAAGAAAAATAGCTTTTCAAATATTGGGTCGGGCGGAAGAAACATAACGTGTAAATAGTCGATTTAAAAATAAAATGGTTCTAAGACCTGAAACAATAAGGGAAAAGTAATTAGAAATGATTTCCTTCAAGT
Organism: Sepioteuthis lessoniana; assembly: GCA_963585895.1. Taxonomy (NCBI): domain Eukaryota; kingdom Metazoa; phylum Mollusca; class Cephalopoda; order Myopsida; family Loliginidae; genus Sepioteuthis; species Sepioteuthis lessoniana. Next base: position 30,390 of record CAUZXS010002115.1, read on the forward strand.
CTTAAACCAACAATTTTCCATGCTCCTTAACAGCAATGACGTACGATCTGATATATAGTGTTTACATGTCATTTGAAAATGTTGACGTTTAACTAGAAGTCGTATTGAATTCCGAAAAGTGTTGTTCAGTTCCTAAGAAATTATGTCAGTCTTACTTCATTCACCACTGACATCAGACATTGTACCCAGAGATAAAGTCTCATATTAAGGAAAAACGGACAACATCGTAGTCTTCACACCATAACCCAAGTTCGATCATTTCAAAGAGAAATGAACCAGCTAATCATGCAAGCATATATAGATAAAGCCTCACGTTAAGGGAAAACAGATTATACCGTAGACTTCGCATCAAAACCCAGCTTCGACCATATCTCTTCGAAATGGACCAACTAATGAAGCCGTAAGCCAATTTTGATCGTGTTGGACACTTGAATTGTGCTAAGGAGCATTTACTGACTGGATGATATTGAATGAAAGCTTTTCATGATGCTTTGACTCATAGAAACGTGTACTATGACAAGATATACTTCCGATTTGAATAATTTTGGTAAGGTTTTCCGGAGGATTTGTTATTCTTCGCGTCTTCCCCTGATACGAACTGTCAGATGTTCACCCGTAAACATCTCATAAATGACAATATAAAAAAAATCAGTTGCATAAACTAAATAATATCAAACATTTACGAAGAATGATAGTTTGTGTTTACGGCATATAAATCACCGACGATTATTTATACAAAAAGAAATATAACTTTAAATATAATTCCATTACATTCATTTCATCGTTTTATCATATTTACCAACCCCTCCGTTCGGGCAGGATAGGACACAAGGTCAATTTTTAAGCGGAGTTTAACAAGTTTGAATTCAGAGTTTTCCTTCTCCTAGACTAGTTGCCTCACCAAGGCTGAAGAACCTAGTCTGCCCTACTATTTACCCATAGCTGGAGGGAGAATAATTGGATTCATACCTTTCCCAAGGGTATTAGTGTTATGTGAAATGCAATCAGTCAGGTCCAGGATTTGAACTCGTGTTGCCATGTTCCTATCCTGCGACGATAACCATTACACCACGTTTTATAATCGGGTATCTTATTGTATATTTCTCTTGAAAATCACTGCAGGTGATATTTAAAGAAAAAATTATTTAAGCTAACTATAAAATAAATTTCATCACGTAATCATTTAAGTGTCACGTTATGAAAAATAAATCATGTCATTGTTATTTGAAACAATAATTTAATGAGTGTTTATTGTTTACCGCATCATTTAGATTAGAGTTGTCATAGAAGATGAAAATTAAATTATCGAAGTATTTATTTTAAAAGAGTTCTGGATTAATATAGAAAACGTTTTTAGAATATACCATTTCTACTGAGAGAAAACAGTGTTTCAAAACAATGTCTCTTTAACTGACTGATTGTTTTAACTCAATGAAAAATAGTCTTGGGTCTTAATGTTAAATGGCTATGTAATTGTATTCGTTATACGTTTATATTTAATTTTGCATGTAGTATTCAGAATACGAATCATTTTTAAACAAATCTCCTTGTGACCCATTGATGTGACCCTAGTACGTCCTACCTCTCTGGGTCACTGTGAATCTGGCCTTAATGGCACAAAGGAATACACGACAGATCTCTAAAGCTTGATCCTTACCATCGCATATAGTTTGGTTTTATACCAAGGACACGCTGCAGTGTTAGGGTACTTAAAGTATTTGTATATTTGATACTTAGAAAACAACCTTTTCCTTGTTCTATTTTTCAGCTGTCTCCGGCTTTATATCCTTTACATACAACTGTATTTTGTCATCAATGATTATGTCAGACGGTGGTCGTTTATATAGGACTTTGCTTGGTGATAATGAAATCGTCAAATTGGTATATATTAACTTCAGATAATTGACCTCAGCAACTAAAACAAAAGCAAGGTCATTTTGCCAAGCTTAGCTTTGAATATAACAAATATATTTAGAATATAAATGTCTTTTTTGAATATCATTGACTGAAAAAATATATTGATAATTATACTTAACCAACCCCTCGAGCAACATATAACACAACGTCATTTTTCAGCGTATTTCTTAACATTTGAATTCAGATTTTTCTTTCCCCATTTCTTCAACAAGGCAAAATAACTCAGTTTACCCAAATATTTACCCATAGGTAGGTGGAGAGCACAAGAATTCCTGACATTTTCAAGGACATGAGCGCCAGGCGAATTACTACTTCGTCCAGGATTTTAGCTTGGTCACTGTTCACATTTCTTAGGATTGTCATTTTCCTATATATGGGTCTCAATATTTATATTCTGAAAATTGTATGTAACTTGTATTGCCAGATTTGGGCATCTGAGATCAAAGGAAATCCATAATTTCATTTAAACTAATTCTTTTTTCTGGGATTTTTTAAATATATTGGCCAGTTTGGTTCTTTCGCCATTTTAGCTAGAGGCAATTTTCTATTTTATCTCCTACAAGATTTCTGAACAGCTTAGTTCCAAAATGTTCACATGATTGATCCAGTATTTACATTATAACTAAAGCGTCAGGAAGTCGCAACGAGAGATTTCATGGAAGCCAATGGCACCTTTCCCATAAATACTAAATCTCGAAGACATCAGTAGATTTAATACATACTTTATTGGATATTCTGCCAACTATCAGTTTACTACTTACCTAATAACAACTTTTGATTACCGATTTTATGTACATGGAATATACGTTCAACAGAGGCGAAGGTAATAATGTAAGCTCCAATAGTTCTTCCGCTTCACATTTTGGAAAATTCGCTGAGAATATTTCGGGTGCTTTTGATCGATAAACTACGTTTCACTTGGAAGTGTCACGGGATTCTTTGACTACTGAAAATCAGACGGGTAAAACGATCAGCGCGTATAAGATTTCTACTCTATATTGTGTGTGGAAGTAGCAGAATGAGAATTCTATTATAATGATAATTAATTTTGTCAGCTTTTAGAATATCAAGCCACAGCTTTCAACCATTAGAAAAATGATTCATTATCGTAAACCTAAAAATATATCAAGTCATCTACCATTGTTATATTCTCATATACATGTTCATGCAGCATCATAACGACACCAACAATAATAAACAGACGAGCGAAGACTTCTTTAACAATATTTTACCTCTCACTTTATTGCAAGGGTTCAAAGGGTTGTTCAAGGGTTGCATGTGAGAGGGAGGTGGAGATCGAACATAACAGCAATATTTTGACCCTATTGTTATGACCGTCACGTTGTATCTTTCTTGTTCTCTAAGGCTGCCCAAACGGGGGCCTAGGGGCTCACTCTGCCGGATGCTGGCTTTCTTCATTGCATCTTAGCATCTTCTCTGGACCCCAAACTCCATCGGGGTTTCCGAGGGCCCCCTCGGTCGGGTGTGGCTTTCCCTACCACATCTGGTCTCTAGCTGTCTGGAATTCTACTGGCAACTGCTTCTTGGAGTCGAACTCAACTGAGTTAAATAATTATTCAACGCCCACACGATCGCCCACTGGATCTTTGAAATCGAATGTTTAATCGTGATCAAGCGGAAATAACTGTCATGCAGTTCAGATGTCACTCTCTTCCGGTGCATCAGTCTGTATTGGCATGGTGGGACCTTCACCTTGTCCCATATTATAAGCCTTAATCCGCCCACGCGATCTCTTTCGATTACTGGCCATTGGAATGTGTCACTTCCTTCGGGTGCATCACCTTGGAATAGCATTTCTTTGGGCCGGGTCGAAGGTCAAAACATAACACCATTGCGATAAAAGTGACTCGTTGATGAAACGTTGAAACAGTATTGATATTAATAAAGTTGATGACTGAGCACAAGGCCTTCCATCCGAGAGATGACTTTACAAGACTCTATGTATCAAGAAAAGGAGGAGAAAGATGACACACAAAATTCAGGATTGTTCAGACGCATCAATCCAAGGAATCTAGGATCACATTAAAAGAAGCTTAAATATATCAAGTTGCCAATGCTTATACTTTGCTGCTATAAGTAGAGTCAGTTAAACAATAAAAAAATAATAGGAAAAAAATTGGGAGAAAAACAATTGTATGCTTATTTCAAGCGGAAAACTGACAACACACAAGACATGGGTATAGCCTCGAAAGAGAAATCATTCAAGAAAAACTGAATGTCTTCTAATAGCAGTTCAAAACAACCCTATGATTTACAATCATGTTAAAGCGAAAATCGACAATGCACAACAAAATAACATGCGTTGGTTATGCGGAGAAATGATTAATCACATTGTAAACACATGCAACAAACTAGCACAAAAGGAATATTAGACTAGACACGGTTGGGTTGTAAAATATATCCTCTGCGATAAGAGATTAAAATTTGAACATACTAAAATACCTTATATGCAGAAACCAAAATTCATCTTAGAAAATAAGATGCCTACAATTCACTGGGATTTTGAGATCCGGATAGATCACCTAATCTCGGTCAGATGACCAGACCTAGATCTAATCTAAATATGTAATAAGAAAGATCGGTTTGCCGATCAGATTTCTGCATGTATACGGAGGTGTTACTTTGCGTATAATTTGCGTGTTGTGTGTCACGCGCGTGCTGTTTTGCGATCTGGTCGTAGGGATGCCCCCTACTCAACATAGCAGTGCTTTGTTGTATTCCTTCAGATCTACTTGCAGTTTGCAGTACATCGGGAAAACTGGTCAACGATTGGACGCGCGAGTCAAACAGCATGTGTCTACTAAGATACGGCTAGAAAACTACTTTGCTGACCATATCAACAACACATATGGGTCTGCTATAGCGGAACACCTTGTAAATAAACGTGAATATGCCTCAAGTTACAGTGCGGATCTGTTTACTATTTTAAGCAGTTCCCACTAAGACTTCCACCTTAAAATGTTAAAAACTATACACATTTTGACTCATAAACCGACCCTCTGTAAGCAGTGGGAATGTTTATTGGGTCTTAATGTAATTACAATTTAACATTCCCCCCTCCCGTCATATTTTTTTCCTACTTTACAGTCTATTTCCCCATTTTTCCCTAATCGTTGTCCTACTTTAACTGTGAACAGGTAGGACCGAAACCGGTTAGTTGCTCAATTTTATCTTTCAACATGAATACATTTGGTCTGTTTGTAAACTTGGTAATAAGAGACGTAGATTTGCCAACTGCTGTACTTTACGATTTTGTCGGCGTAGAGTGATAAAAAAGAAAGCGAAAAGATACGCAAATCATTGCACCTTGCCAGAAAACAAAAAAGAAATCATGAGGGTGGCGTTATTATCAATATTTGTGCACATGGCACGGTCCTCAAAGACTGGAAAAGGGTATTGGAAGAATCGGAAATCAGGAATAATTGAGACCATCCAATCAACAACGTAAACATGATGGGTCGGAAAAGAGTCTTGTAAAACTTAGGAAACTTACTATCACTCAGACTGAAAGACCTCAAGCAGATGGTTGTGGGAAAAAACTCACGAGAAGTAGAATGATATAAAGCAAATGAAAAGACCTGGAAAGAGAAATTGAAAAAAAAAAAAAGATGACACCTGACGAGTATTAGGGTGTCAGCGATTGGCATGATCGAAAAAAGAGACGAAGAAACACCTTTTAAAAGTTAATTGTCTGTGATGACCTGTATGAAAATTTAAGAAATATACTTTGTGGGAATAATCAGCTTTTTAGGAGATTATTACCAACGTGACTGAAAAATATCACCTCAAAAAGGTATCAAAAACAAAAATCAATTACTTGCTCAGCCTTTGGTGAAGGATTGTTATAAACTAAAGGTAATAAATCAATATCAATATCAATAATAATTCCTGGTGAATGACACAAAAACTCCTCTGGGATTTTGACATCCAAATGGATCACGTAATCTCGGCCAGACGGCCAGACTTTATAATAATCAACAAAAAAAAAAGAACTAGCAAAATTGTGGACTTTGCTGTCTCGGCTGACCGTAGAAAAATTAAAAGAAAGCTAAAGAAGAATAAAAACCTTGACTTTACTAAGGAATTGAAAAAACTGGAACATGAAAGTGACGTTTATATGAATAGTAATTGGTGCTCTCAGTACAATCACCAAAGGATTTTTAAAGGGATTGGAGGACTTGGAAATAAAATGACGAGTGGAGACCATCCAAACTACAGTATTGTGGAGATAGGCCAGAATACTGAGAAGAGTCCAGAAGATTAGAGGAGAGTTGTCACTCAGATTCCAGTGAAAGACCATCAGCTAACGTTGATGTGAAAAAAATATCAAGGAACAATCTTTATAGAAATAATAATGATGTTGATAATATGACCATACTACCAAAGAGAACACGAAGAAAGTAGAATCATAGAGGCATAAAATTCTCTTGAATAATTAGATTCAAGTTTCCAAACGTAATAATAATTACTAAAAAACAGAACTTGCTGGATTGTGAATTTTGCCGCCAGAGCAGACCAAAGAAAAGGGAAAAAAGCGAAAAGTGGACATGTACTTGGACCTTACTACAGAACTAAGAAAGTTGTGGTACATAATGGTGATAGTGATATCTGTGGTAAATAGCACACTGGGAACAGTCCTCAAAGACTTGGAAAGGGGGGCTAGAATAGTTGAAAATCGGAGGACGAATCGAAACCATCCAGACAACTGGATTGATTAGACAGACCATTAACCAAAGAGGATTCCTACATATCTGAGGAAATTTGTTCTCTATCACACTTCTGTTTAAGACCAGCCAACACTGGTGTGGAAAAAAATACCATGGATAATATAATAAACTTATCCATGGTTAGGGTTTCGGAAAAGTATGTCCTGTCATGTTTTAGCCAGTTAAAAGTAAAATGAAGAATTTAACATTTAAACTACCATAGCTATGACGGGGATGCAATTATGTTTATCAATTCTAATATATAAATATTTTATAAGTCAAATTTAACGTGATGTTTTATGAATTTGTTGGAATTATTACCTCATTCTTCCTGGATTTATCTCTGTTTCGTCGATTTTTTATTTTCAAGGAAAGCAGTTTTAAGCATTAAGAAGCTGAAGAAAGGTACACATATTCTAAATATAATTAAAATCACCATATTTTTCCTTTTAATTTAATTTCTTAAATATTGATGCAAATCTCATGTACTACTACGTTGAACTTACAATAGGATCAAATACTTAAGATCATTTGTAATTTACAAATTTAGACGAGCAATCTGATTACATATATGGTGAAAATCTTTTTGAAAAATATTTGCTATGATTGTTTTTAAATATCCAGTAATAATTATAATGTGGATTTTAGTATAAAAAGCAGTGTATCATTGAGTGACGGATAGTCAAAATTTGTGACGTCTCCGAAAGCTATTTTGGTTCCTCCCAATTATGTTCTTAATGTACGGTTTCGAAGTAGAGCAATTGTATATTTTGGCCGCCATGGATGTAAGGGTTATAACTCGGTAGTTCTTGGCTAATCCGAGGTTGCCCTTCTTTGCAAAGGGGGGAGGCGTCCCTTAGTCCATCTGTCTATTATGTTTTAATTGTATACGGCATAACAGTGTCGGAATAGTATGTTGTCGAATTCCCTAGTCTTCCATACTTCTGAGAGTATTTCATCCAGCCTTGTTCCTTTTCTATTTCTAATATTTCTTAGTACTGAGTCGAGTTCTGTCCTAGTTTGATGTCTAATTGTTTACTAAAAATTCTGATGATTGGTTTATCTGTAACTTTCGGAGGTTTTCCTAGTAAATTCTAGAGATGTTTTTCTCCATAGTTGTATTCGTTCTTCTTGGCTGGTAGATTTCTGTTTAACTTTCACAGTGTTCTTCCTTCTGCTCACTTCGTTTACCGTTTGCTATGCTATCCTAGATTGTCTATCTTCAACCGAGTCTCTAATCTTATTGATCTGATTTTAATGTATTCTGTTTGTACTTAAGGTATATGTTAGCTAATTCATTTTGTGCCTTTTTAAGTTTCAGGACATTGGTATTGGTTGGGTTCTTCTTATTGCATTTGGAAGCAGTTATCGCGTCCGTCTGTTTTTTTTCTTTCTAAACGCTAATGCTTCCCATGGGACTCTAGGTTTAGCTCTTTGTTTAGTTGGAATGCATTCTGCTGCCGCTTTTAAATGGGCATAGACGAAATCCTCATATTCATCATTCGGAGTATGAGTTTCTATCTTCTCCTGTAGTTCACTGAATTTGTTTCTTAGTGTTAACGCATATTTATCTTTAATATCGGCGTTATTAAGCAGGGACAAGTCATTGTGTACAGTGGTTGTTTTGGGGCGGTATTCTTTCGTAGGCTCAGTCGTATTTTTACCGTGACAATTCAGTGATAAGAGGACTCACCCTTGAAAGATGAATTGGAATCGAAATTCAATGCCCTATTACTCCATTTCTTATTTATAAAAACGTTGTCTATCTGTGATTTAGTATTATCTGCGTAGATGTAGGTCCATAGTTTTCCCTCCCTTTTCTGAAATTTTGTATTGAGGCATGTTAATCTGTTTTCTAACGTGAAATCTGTTAGATGTTACCCATTTCTTTTTGACAAGTTGTGTAAGCTGAATTTGTGGTTTACGTTTTTACCAATTTGGACATTCATGTATGACGAGAACGTGTTTTGGGATGCTACGAACAAGGGAGGATAACCCATTATAGAAGGCAATGAGGTCAGTTTCTTCACTAACATTGGTAGGTCTGTAGCAGGATTTGATTATTGCGCTGGGGTTGTCATAAAAAGTAGTGACCATCATCCTAGGTTGTATTTTCTCTATGCTATTTAGTGATTTTAGGGCCCGTGGTCCTATAATCATAACTTTACCTCTTATCGTGGCATTGACAGTTTTTTTTTTTCATGCTAATGCAGTGGCTAGCGTCCATCCATTGCCAGTACCGTGATATTTAATATCCTTGCTATGCGTCTACCTGTGTTTTTGTAAGCATATTATATCTGTTATGATGCAGTCAGATGCGGTTGTTCTCCTATTCTTATATATATACTCGAAAGACGTGGGAAGCAACATGGTGGACGCAAAGGTGATCGGATAAACCCTCTGACAGTTCAGCGCAATGCCTAACCAGGTCCTGGGCGTATGAGTCCAATGGTTCAACGGCCAGAATCAAATACTTCGAGAAGGGAACTAATTCTGCTCATCAAAACGGGTGGCTTCTATTGATGAGAACAAAAACGCCCATCGAAAGATTACCATGACCTTAAATAGAAAAAAAAGTTATGAAATTAAAACTAATGAAGATAATATTTTGCATTATTTACAAGACAAGTAAAAAAAATCTTAACAGGAAAAATAAATTATTCAGTTTCGTAAATTATTTCATTTTTTTAACTTCCTGTTATGTCTAAAAATCTACAACTCTGGTAGTTTGCAGGTTACTGATGACTTATATGAACTTACTATTTTTAAATGGAAGACTGATTCTGACTGAAAAAAGTTAGAATTCATATGAACGTTAGCACTGATCTGTATTTATTTCCATAGTGCACGAATGTTAGATATTTTTCACGGGGTTCTAAACATTTAACAATGTCTTTTATAAACAGGTAAAAAATACTGGTGACTAGTTGCTTCATTTAATTTTACATAGAGAAGTAACCATGATTTCTGTACGAAAGGTTTTTATTCTTTAATGATTCTGCAACATAAATTTACTGGTTTTCAAATGAACTAATCCAATTGTAGATATATAAGAACGTTTAAACTTATTCTTGATCCAGCCATTGATTTCACATAACACATTTGTTGAATATTTTGATCAAACGCACAAATATTTGTTAGTTTCTTAATCTTTGTGAAGCAAAATATAGATTGAACTATGACAAACGATATTTGCTTCTGAGAGGATTGTGTATCATCATAAAATATGGTACAACTTATTTCTCCCCACAAACTCCTCATGTATAGCCATGTAGACATTTCCTCATTATATTAGTAAAGTGAATGCTAACTAAACGGCTGGAGAAGCTAGACAGCAATTACACAAGAATGCTGCAAGCAATATTGAACAAGTCCTGGCGGCAACAACCCGCAAAGTACCAACTATACGGCCACCTACCTCCCATCACGAAAACTATCCAAGTCAGACGAACCAGACATGCAGGACACTGCTGGAGAAGCAGGGAGGAGCTCATAAGTGATGTACTCCTATGGACCCCCACATATGGCCGGGCAAAAGCAGGACGACCAGCTCGAACATACATTTAGCAGCTATGTGAGGATACTGGATGTAACCCTGAAGACATACCAGAGGCGATGAACGATAGGGAGAAGTGGCGAGAGAAGGTCAGGGATATCCGTGCTAGCGGCACGACATGATATATAATTTAATTTTCTTAAGTGAATTGGTTTTATTATTTTTGTTTACGACGACAGCTCTATTGGTGGTTCTCTAAAATCGAGGAAAATGTTTGACCGTTGAAAATACTTAGCTACTTAATTAAATTTCATTTAGAATAAAACTTCAAAGACGATATCGAAAATATTCACATCGAGTGTACTTTACTTCCTTTCAGGTTTCTTTCTTACGCTTTCTGTCTCTTAATATCTTTCCTCTTTGATTAGTTTCTTCTGTTTTTGTATTTTGTTTCTTCTTCACATATCCTTTGAAATTGACCACGCTGATAATCAATTGTCATAGCAACAGACATCCTAAATTTATGACTCTGTGTTCAAATATCCACCTTCCTTTCAGATTTCTCTCTTTGTCACCCTTACTCTTCCCTGCCCCTCTATATGTTTCCTCGTCCTCTATATTCCTATTATTATTATTATTATTATTATTATTATTATTATTATTATTTCCGTCTGTTTTTGTCTCTAATTCTCCCATCCTACGAAAGAGACCACTCTGACAATTAGTAACATAACGGACCTCTTCGTGTTCTAATACCCACCTTCCTATCTTTGTGTTTCATGACAGACGGACACTTTACTTTTTTTTATAGTAATGAATTGCCTAACTGACAAGAATGGGTTTGATGTTATAAAATCAAGAAATCCAAACCCAAGAAAAAGAAAATTAAAGAATAAATAAAATATAATGGTATAAAGAAAACGGTGATGGTTTCTGCTTTTTGCTTGAAACGGATACCGATATGTTTGATGTAACATACAAATCGAAAATAACGTACGGCTTCCGCTCCGATTTCTCTCCACCCATTTTACGATTCGATCATCTTTACATACGCATCACCAACACCTGCCCACATCAGACTCTTTGTTTTTTCAATGTTCTTTTTTGATGTTCAGGTTGTCTATCGAACTACACTCCCCCCACCACAATCGACTTTTCTCTCTCTTCCATCTTTAATATTCGAAATTCTTTTTTTGCTTGTTGATAGCGTATTTTTTGTTCTCTCAAAACGCACGGCATCAGTAGAAATGATTTATATTTTTCTTATGTTTGAAAACCTAATGATAAACAATCTCATACAATTCTGAACAAACCACTGATTAGTCTTCCATTTAAGATATTACACGATTTAATTTAGCTTAGTACATCACTGGGTCATATTGAAGGAAATTGGATGGAAGATTATTTTTCATTAGTTTCTGAAGTCAAACGAGCTTGTCTGTCAGGAAAAAAAAAATTGCAGTTGATTTATTTTTTTAATACTTTGATCAGAACCTGGTAAAGAAAAAAAAAAACAAAAAACATCTGTATTTACTATTTTTTAGGCAATCTTAATAATTACCAGTAAGGATATATAATAGATATGATATGAACTTAATAATATTCATTAAAGTGAGATCAGTACGACTTAGTAATTAGGATAATTAGAATTCAAAGTTTGTCTTGCACCATTTAACCTAATTTTGATTGATATGTTTTAACAGCATATTAATCCGTTTAGAGTTATTTATATGTAGAGGTTCTGAAATTGAGTTTATTGTACGTTTATATATTTTTCTTGGCGTGGGGGGGGAGGTTGTTCCTTTAGAGTTTTTGCACAAAGTAATATGATACCAAATATTATCTCATTCAAAAAAATTGTACACAGCAATAATTTTTCAAGCATATAAAGTTGGCAACTTTAGTCGAGAGTGAACCCAAAGGCCCCCTTTTCAATAGATACTACACCAAGGTGTAGAGAAGGGCGCTACTCCTTTCTATAGATTGGTCCACTTTACCCTTGATCCATACTTTATAATACTGCGTGTTAAGCAAAGAAGCATCAAGTCGTTAGTGGCCCAGGAGACCTGGGTTCAATCCCAGGTCGAGTCATACCGAAGACTCAAAAAAGGGTACTTGATGCCTCCCTGCTTAACATTCAGTATTATAAGGTACTGATCAAGGGTAAAGTGGAGCAACCCAGGAAAAGGAGTGGCGCCCTTCCTTACACCAAGATGTAGTAGCTATCGAAAAGGGAGACTTAGGGTCACTCTTGACTACGGTTGCCAACTTTTCTTTAAAAACTGGTCCATTCCTATCGAGTAATATAAATTTGTAAAGATATCAATTTGTCTCATAGATGGGAGCCTGACAATATTGCCATTCCGGGTTTTTGTGAAAGCGGGTGTAATAACAATGAAAAAGTACTTGAAGTTCTCCAGATTTGGTGTTTCACTCTCATTTTCATTTTAAAGACATACACTACACTCCTTTTATTTTTTACTAGTTCACTGTTGGAGATAAATCGGAGTATTCTATTCCCCGCTGACAGGGTGGTAAATTTAATGTAAAACCCAGGATTAAGAATCATGGTTTGTATGTATTTACCAACTCGGAAATTCTTAAGTTATTTACCAAATATATATACTCGGGGTGTTGAAGGCACGTGTTGTTAAAAATGATGCTCGTTGTTGTTGCAAGTGACGCTTTTTGCTGTGTAAAAAAACAAAAAAAAAACGGGTGAATAATTTTGGAGGGAGTGTATTTATCCAACCCTTTATCCATGGACAAAATTTGACACAAAGTCAATTTTTAAGCGCAATATTGATTTTTTTTTTTTTTACTATTTAAGGATATTCTATTCCAACAGGTTAGGGAATGTCACTCATTGTATTGTATTTATATTCTTTGGGTTGTTTAAGAACTTTCGTTACCGGTTATATCGAATAATTTTACAAATGAAACCCGAACGTATATTGCTCTTCAGGCTCAGAGTTGGCTTGGAAATAATGGCATTGATGGGATTATCCAAACTCTTCAGATACCCGGAAGTGTAGCTTCGCCATTAGATGCAGGTTAATATCGGGAACACCCCTTTTGGTGGCACCCTCTCTAGTTGGATGTGGTCAAAGTATTCTAAACACCACAAACAGGGTGGATTAAGTGTGTAGAGTTGATTTGAATTCATTTTTCCTTTTGCTCTATTGGCTGGGACTGGAGAATACAACGACTTCATCTCAACAGAGAGTTAAGACCACCCCCTTAACCAGTGTCCGTGATATGACTTTAGACAATCTGATCGTGAGGCTCCAGTAATGCTTGAGCTTTGGGGAGTGTGGAGTACCCCTTCATTGCCATCCCTCCCAGGTCCACTTTGATCCAGAGTGGTAGCATCTATTAGGGTCAAATAGAACTGTTTGATATTTAAACTGAGATCAAACAAATGACTTATGCTAAGTTATTTTTTTAGAAACAGGACCGTTTGATAATTTGTGCGAAAACAAATGACTGATGTTTAACAGAATTGTTGGTGATACATAGCAATACTTGGAACCATTTAACTTTGTTGCCTAGTGATAAATTGAATTTTTAGAAATAGAACTGTTTGATAATTTATGTGTGTATCCAAATATGTTTACATATCCTATATTTGATACATATGAAAAAACAGGATTTGGCATTAAATAACCTACAATGGTTGATATGCCATAAAACCAAACCAAAGTTCTATAGTGCTAGCCGAACTGATCCATATCTCTAGTGGGTGCTGATTAATGCCTTTGCCTAGAATATTAGTGTAAAACGGAATGCAAACAAATTTGTCTAGAATTTGAAATTGAATCAAAGAGTTCATTTCTATCGACAGTAACTGTTAAGTCATTTGCATCTCCTGGTAAGAGTAGCTCTTTCACGCTATACCTTGACGCTGTTGAGAAATAGGTAATTATCAATCCCAATAAAAATATAAAGTAATATTTTCTTAACTCATAAAGTCTCTCAATAGCACAAAGTATTTTTACATACTCTTTTTCCCTACTTCTTTCATATTAAACTATATTCTTTTTATTTACTTGTTAGAATTCAGGACCGAATATAACTTTGTGTTTTATTTTCTATTTCTCCTTTTTCTATCGCTTTTTTGTAATTCATTTTACGTTTTCTTCGAAGTGTCCTTGCATCTCTTTTCAATACTTTCAATGCTACACTGCATAATTTTTATAACTTTATTCTTTATTCGCTTTCTCTAACCTAATTTCCTGCATCTAATCTCTTTTTCTGGTCGCACCTATGCTTCTGTTACTTTGACTTTCCCTCCTTATTGCAACATGAATACTGTTTTCCTCATTTCTTCTCCAAAAATTCGTCACTCTCTTCTAATTTCTTCAACGATTTAAAAAAAAAAACAAACTGTTATCCTCTTCTAGTTTCGTTACGACTTCACCAACGAGCAAGCAGATCAAATTTGTCGACGCTACCCGCGAGCTTTCACATAACCGGGCAAAATTTTATGACTTCCGGGTTTCCTTGTTCACACACTGTAGACCGAAACACATTTTAAGAGAACACTCTCCACACCTAATAGCCCTTGATTTTAATCTCCAAAACCTCCTAATTTCCTATCACAACTGTTGGTAGAGGCTTTTCAAACAGGCTTTTTCGCTTGGCTAAATCTTACGGATATTACAATAGCCTTATTGGACATAATGTGCCAATTCACCATCAAAAGGCTTCCGTTGGTGATAACTAGACACAATACATTACTTACAACTACATCAGAGAATTTGATGTTCGCCTTTGAAGTGTCATCATCATCTACCACAACAAGTTGCAGTTTGATCAGTTTGGTTAGGTCTACCTAATTTTGACAGCGTTTGTCAATCTCCTTATCATTATTCTAGTGGGGAGGGAGAGACATGCGGATTAAGTAACGCGTTGCCGTTTAAGCACAATGAGTCTTCAAATAGAAATTGTTGAAATAGAAACACTTAAATAAAGTCTGATTCAGATATTGCTTTCGGTGCTCGCTTCAACTAAAATTTGCAGATTTTAGCTTCAATGGGGTAGAAGAAAATAAAATATATATATCAGAAAACAAAACAAAAACGATTATATTGTAATGATATTTATGATGTTAGACTCACTTCGTTTTTTGTCTATTTGGAAGGAGGGGTAAAAATAAACAAAAAGATACACAAAAAGGAGCTGGTCTTGAGAGATATTCATATAGATATTAAGCGAATAGAATACAGAATAATAAAGTGGAAAAAAAAAACATCATCAGAATGTCATTGGAAAATATACTTGCATACAAAGATAGATAAGAAAACATTTGGATAAAGATATGGATATAAACATACAATGACATTAGAAAAATATAACAGTGAGATATATATATATATATATATATATATATATATATATAGAGAGAGAGAGAGAGAGATAGCAGTGTAGGTATGCTGAAAGGCATATTGCTAGATACGGTCAGAGATACAGATATGACCAAGATGAGGTAAGTACATGAATTGTCTTATATATGAATACACTGAATGAATATATATGTGTTACATTTCTATACACAAATAAACGTGTATATGTTATGAATATATATATATAGGTTTGTGTGTATAAAGATATCGTATTAAGAGGACGGATTTTTTGATAGTTACATATCCTGCTAATGTTAACATTTTATTTCTTTCATAGAAATCCATTGTTAATATACTGTTTCTTTTAAAATATATCGAGTTTTTAAAAAGAAGCTAAAAGAATAAAAAAAATCTTAGAAATATATTTTCTTCAGTAGCGTTCAATATAAACAGCTATAATTCGCTTCATATCTAAAATTGTATATTGTTCAGAAGATACCTTATCACATATTAGCATCGGCCTATTTATGGTTTACTAGAATACCCGAGTATATATATATATATATACAGACTAAGTTACAAATAGATAGATATCAAATGGAGACAGATTTATAGGAAAAAAGCATAACATTTTATATATATATATATATATATATATATATATATATATATATATATATATTAGATATTTGATGATATATTTGCATCATAATATACATATGATCCACTGTGATATATACTCATCATGCATACATAAATATACAATCTTATAGATTATGAAGTAAGCGAGTTCAAACTCTAGTGAGGTTAACATATTTTCTATCGAACTAATACTCTTGTGGAATTTATGGACCCACTTTTTCTCACTGTTATGAGTTGCAAAGCGTCATTAGTGTTCTTCTAAAAGAATGAGTTCGGCGTTAAATAACCTACGAAAGTTTATCATACAGTAAATAAAAAGACCAAAATGGTGTTACAATATACCAGCTGGCCGGCCCTCACTATCTCAACCTCCAAAAAAGTTCATGGCCAATCGATCGTCTGGTAGTTTCTCATGTCCGGCCAGGAGTATTTCACATTGCTTTACAAACACACAAGACACAACATACACAGCCGAGAGGGTGGAAGAAAAAAAAATTGCAAACAAGCACTGAATTGGGTTAGTTCTGAGCACAAGAAGAGAGAAGTTTGGGCACTTTTCTATAGCTTTCTGTGCATCTGTGGGCTATCACGTGGTTGAAACCGAGCGAAATTCTCACACAGCCACCAGGAACGCTGACTCATCCTCTCACATTGGCCAACCTGGCCTATGGGTCCACAGGTCTTAGGTCCTCATTTAGTAGCCGCCTTTCTCTGACCATCACCATCCCTCGACTTCTGTTGACTGCTCTCTTCTGTTGACTCCCCTGGGGCCTTGCCTTTTCTCCTCGTCTTCCGGTCTCGTAGGAAATCTCGCACGCAAGCTCTTTGTGTGGGTTTCGCGGCAAAACGGACAAAGGGATTCTTTGAGTGGTACACATCCACAACCAGATAAACGAATGCACCCATCGTGCCACAACGGAGTCCATATAATCATTGTATGCATTTGTTAGGTCAATTTTTATTTCTTGCTTTTTTTCAAAGTGAAAACCAGTAATTGCTCTTAACAAGATATATCTTTCACAGAAACCTTTTTTATTAGCTGGGAAAGCTTACTAAGCAAAAGTCGTCCAAACTGTCTTGTTTTTTTATCCCGAGATCTTTGGACGGAATAGATTATGCAATTTGTCTGAATTGACCGTAAACAGAAGCGGCCGTATTTTGAAATCTGTTCTTTGATTTCGTTTCGTATGTTATTATCTACTATTTCACTTCATCATTGGAATTTTCAGAAAGCGAGGAACAAAATCGTTCTCCATTATTTTAATTCATCAAATCTGAATTCTTTAGTTTCTTTGCATTTGAAGTGTAAGGCATATCTTATGAAACAAATAATCATTTTAAATAAAAGGAGAAATAACAGAAAAATAAAAGAACTAAAAGGCAGACTAAATAACATTGGTGACTAGACTCGACATCTACAAGAAAGGGATTAATAACTGTCAAGATAATTAAAGCTAATCTAATTATTGAGACACTTTTTAGTATTCATTTCGAACAGTGTTTTGTCTCTTTCACTCATCTTATACTAATCGTTTTTTTTTTGTTTTTTTGTTTTGGTATTTATTTTGGTATTTTTTAATCTTATTAGAATATATAAAAAAAAGTTCCAAATTGGCATAGATTTATATCCGATATCTTTTTGGTTTCTCAGCTTTTTCTCTTGCCGTTATAAAAAATACAGATACTGATTAGTCGATACAACTTACATTCCTCTCATTTCACTAATATTCATCAGACTGCTTGGGGAACGTTTTTTGCTGTATCTATTTATGTACCGAATTAAAAATCTCCTCACATCTATGTAAATAAACGAAGAAATCTATATGAATTGTGCATCTGCTAAACAGTGCTCGTCAATAGCATTTTCAAAAGCTTGTAAAGGCAACACTCACGGTGGCACTATACTAGAAGGCTAGTGCCTGAAAAAGATTAGCAGATTAAGCATCTCACTCCATTTCTTCTATCTCTCGTTTCCTATATCTCTCTTTCTCTCCTTTCCTCTATCTCTTTGTCTCGTTTCCTCTTTCTCGTGAATGTATATATATATATATATATATATATATATATATAAAGTTGGCAACTGTTGTCGAGGGCGACCCAAAGGCTCGCTTTTCGACAGCTACTACACAGAGGTGTAGGGTAGAGTGCTACTCCTTTCCTTTACGCTTGATGCGTACCTTATAATGCTAAGCATGGAGGGATCAAGTACCATTTTTTAAAAGTCTATGGTATGACTTGACCTGGAATTGAACCCCGGTCCCCTGGACCATTGGCCCACTCTACCCACTAGGCATATATATATAATATATATATATATATATATATATATATATATATATATATATATATATAATGTGTTTTCTAAGAGCTCTAAGCTTCTGCCCGAAGGAAAAGCATTGCTAGACATTTTTGTGTTGTTAGTACTCTCTATTCTGATCTATATTTTTCTAATTGTTTGTTACCACTATAACAATGTTCGGCTATGGCTCTTCTTTCTAGGTAAAGCTTAGAACCTTTTCACAACCTCTCTCTCTCTCTCTCTATATATATATATATATATATATATATATATATATATATATATATAATATAGGTGCCATGAGGTATAGTTTGAATTTATAAATTATGACATGAGTTTGGTGATATAGAAAATATCATTTTGAAAAAGAAATGCATGATACTCTAGTATAACAAATAGTGTATTATCACGTTGGTTTAAAAACTGTATAAAGTTCATAATTTACTTATATTTTATCTTTAGTCGTCATATTAATATTGCTTTGTGAGCGCTCCTGTTTTTGCTTTTTAAATACTGTAAAACAGTTGAGTACATAGCCTTATGATATTTTGACTTAGAGGTCAACAAATTCGGAAAACATGACTGGAAAGATGAAGATAATGCAAAAATAATTCGTTTTGGAACTTTAGGAAGTAAGATTAAATGTTTTTGTAGAAACCTGTTCGTTGATTCGGTAAAAATAAAAAATGAGCAAAATATTTAATTAGGAGAAGTTTTGTCCAGACACTACAGGAAGCAGTTGGATAATTTAGACTAACCTTTCAGAGTATCTTTGGTCATTTAACCTCTTTGGGAAGGGG
>CAUZXS010002116.1:5000-10000 GCA_963585895.1 Sepioteuthis lessoniana
ATTTAATAAAAGAATGATATTTTGACTATTACTAAGAATACAATAATGTCTTTCCTTAATTGTATCCAACTAAAAATACAATCATAAAAATGGATAGTACAAAACAATTAGCTTTTCACTCTTGATGTGCAATGTTATCAAAAAATATGAAAGTTACGCACTTAGAAATATTGTAAAATGATTGCATGGAAAGCCTGATTATTTTTTTCATGCCAATTATTTTTATTCCATTATCTGTATTATAATGATCTAATTTTGTATGTATGGTACCACAACACAACAAAAATAGCTTATTGTAACAAGATTTTTGAAAAGGAAATAATATTGAATTTCACTAAATTTGAGAACAGTGCAATTTCTATTCTATTTTCTAAATTAATAAAGATAGTGTGGTGTCTGCATTTACACTCAAGTTAATTATACTCAAAGGCAGTAACTATTAGATGCTAATTATAGAGGATTTCCTCTTATTTATTTGTAATTAAACATAAAAAATATAGGATGTAAGTTTACATCCAATTTTTGTTAACACAATGTCATTGAAATAAAAAGGAAGAATAAAGCAATTTTCATTCTAATTTACTTCTTGATATTGTGGAGACCTGTGTTTGTGCTCACTTTAGTTATTATAATTTCTCAAGGGGGATAACTATTTAATACTAATTATAGAATACTTCCTCTTATTTTTTGCAATCATGGTATTCTATTAATAGAATCTGATTTGACATATATTTTGTCACCAAATGTGATTTTCAAGCAAATCTAAAAGCATTAGATTATTGCTGTTTCTTTTTCTTATACAAGTTTATTAAAAATGAATTGCTGTTTTTGCTTGTGTTTCCACAGGTCATCAATATATTGCATTGATAATTCATGAATCAAAAATATTTTAGATTTTTTTACATATTGATAGATTGGGAATATATATAGATACTAAGTTTCTATAGAGATTCTCTTATTTTTGAGCCTTCAATTAAAATATAGTCTATATTATTGTAAAGTAAGGGTATATTTTCATATACAATATCGCTCATAAATAAATACCCCCCCCCCGCCTACTGATTTTTAAGAAAAGTGTTGATTTTCTTTTAAAGTAAATATACTAGGATTTTATTATTCTTAATGGCATATTATACAATCAAAAGGTGTGATTTATTATCAACCTCTACAGTTGGTGTCTTCATGGTGTTAAAATGGTTAAAGTGATAGACTGGAATTTTAGTGAGTTCAAATTCCAGTCGTGCTATTACTTTCACTTTTGGACAAATACTCTTGAGAAAGATATGAATCCCCTTATCCTCCCACATATGGGTTAAACAGTACCACTACTGTTCTTCTAGAAGGATGGCTTTGGCATTGAATAACCTCTAATGGTTGATATGCCATTAAACAAAGAAACCAAACCAACCTCTACAGTGTTGAAATTTTTTTTTGTATTAGTTTCATTATTTTATTTTTTTAAATTGTTAGGAGTGTACGTACTTATTTATAGATGGTACTGTAATAAGTTAAACAAAACTGCTACTTTGGCTATTCAACATTAATTAATTGTCTTCTGGTTTAGTCATGAGGATATAGAGTCTTGTAGACTAGTACTTTGAGCTCATTCTTTACTTGGTCCAATTCTAAATGGGATACATTCTTCAATCCAAAAACACTGCAGAATAATACAAGTTATATACAAAACAATCTGTGACTCAACCGGATTTGGTAGCTTTTTACAACTCTTTACTATTGTGTTCTACATCATTTTCTTTGTATCAAACTCCACACACTCACTTTTCTGTATTTTATACTTTATACAACGCTATGATTGCAAGAAGATATAAAAGCTTATTCCTAGTATTCTAATTTTTTTTTTTTTTTCGAAAGTCTATTTCTCTTCAAATAAACTTTATATATAAATATAGTCGACATCAATTCCAAATAGCAGTATGTGCCTTTAAAAAACAAAACAAAAAATAACCAATTGCATTCATTCTTTCTCTGATCCCTAGATCGTTATCTTTATGAAGTAATGGTGTCCATGTTAAGACTATACAACTACAAACCTTTTGTTTTCACACCATTGTTATATGTTAGAAATTGTCTGCAAATGCAGACGAATGTCAGAATGAATCTGGTTGACTGACTTAATTTGGCTTAGCTTCTGACATTAAGAGATTTTGGATACAATTTATGCATTGGGGGCAGAGATGGAGGCTATGTATTAATTTTAACTGCTTATATTTATTTCTATATTTTATGCTCAATTGTCTTCGAATCAAATGTAAAATGACGTTGCTATTAAACTGAATGCATTTTCATCAGCTTTATTGTCTCTGCAAATTCTATTAGGGTGTATCAAAAGTTTTTTTTGTTTTTTGTTTTTTTTTACATATATAGATTAGGAATATATAGATATGTACTAAATTTGCCTTAGTTACATACAAGATAAAATAGAGGGGATGATTGCTGGAAGATTCTGTTTTTCCTGTCCTTCAAGTGAGAGAAACTTTCCATCTTGAAAATCAGCATTTAAACTACTGGTTTTGTGTGCATTTGAACACTGATCTAATGCACTAATGAAAAAATTCTTCACTGACAAATTAAATTACAGTTTACTAGTTTTGCTATAAAAATTATTTTCACTCTATGCAAATTTTTCACATAAGTGTCAACTGGTGATGGTTATTAATATTATTGTTATATATATATATATATATATATATTCCCTTTATCACACTATTATATAATGAAGTCTCTTAGTCCAGGTGCATAATCAGATGGTGCCGTCTTAAACTCACACATAAAGGATATGTCAATCATCATCTGTCATAACAAACCTTCAGACAGGAAATGGGGCTGGAGTGTGGATGACGTCTCATGCCCAGAAGAGATTGACCTGAGAATTTGATGATTTTGAAAAGACAGTTTTCTGCTGTTGAAGCATGTGGTTGAGTTTTTCTGATCTCTATCGGCAGAGATCTTAAACACCACAAGATGTGTCACACATTGGGGTTCGGTCAGCATAGTATGGTTAGCATAGACTTTTAAGAATTGTGTCAAAGAACCAAAGTCAAAAATTGATAAACTTGTTTGTATCTGAAATGACAGAGTCTGCCTGTATATGTATCTGTATTGTTATCATTGATATCATTATGGCTATATAACACCAGCTCTAACTGGTGGTTTTTCACTGGAGTTTGAGTGACAGCAGGTCTCCTCTGGTCTCCAGGACTCTTGTAAGTATCCTATATGATCTTAACAGTGCTATGGCCTGGATGGTCTTCATTCTTCCTCTGATCTTCAGTTCCAGGTTTTTGGGGACTGTTTCAAGAGCTCCAACTACGTATTACCATCACCTTCATGCTCCTCCAAATTTTTCAGCAGTTTGGCAAGATGTAGGTATTTGCCCAGTTTTTTACTTTCTTTTATTTTCACTCTTTGGTTTACTGGAATGGCAAAATCCATGAGCTGACAAATATTTATCTTCTTTTTAATCTAAACTAGGGTTGGTCTTCTGGCTTGGATTGGGTGATTCATTTGTATCTTAAAATCTCAGAGAATTTTATACCTTTTATTTTCTAGGACAGATTCTGATTTTTTTCTTTTTATTTCATCTTTTGTTACAGTTTTTTTTTCTTCTTTTCTTTTACATCTTATCTCTATCTATTTCTTTCTTTTTTTTTTAATTGTTACATCTTTCTTTCATTGATTGGAGTTATGCTATCACTAGAAAAGCGTTAAAAGTACATAAAATCATGTTATTGTACAATCAATATAAATAAACAAATTGAATGTAAATATTGGTAAATTTAACATAAATTAGTTTATTTTCTATTATTGCAAAATAATTTAACAACTGTATTTGTTATTTAACCTTACAAAATTATTTTATCTTATAATGTCTTAGAGCAAACCACATTCACAAATAAAGAGTCTGCAATGCACTGTAAAGATCGCCAAATTGTAAACATCTATATTTACAAGTATATATGTACATGTATTCATAAATTTAGATGACTTTTTTTTCTGTACTATATCAAAAACTAAAATTCATTTGTTTGTAAGTTTAAGATAGATTCTTACTGACCATGTATTATTAAAAATATATTTATAGATAAAATACAGAACTGGGAATGGTTATTTGTGATGTAGCCAAGAGACAAGTAAATTCAGAGACAAGTAAATTTGACTTAAGTCACCTCTCCTGGAACAAATTACCAATGTGAGGTGAAGTATACCTGTACTGGGATTTTGATTACCCTGCATCCAAATTCTTTTTTACTTGTAAATTAAATTCATTCAGGAAATAATGTCAAAAAATCTATTGAATGATTATCAAACTGATTTAAGAAATATCTTCTGAGCTGAAATCTGTTAGAAATACTGTCAATTGCAATCATAAAACCAGTTGGTTTTTTTTCTGGCCGATATTTCAATTCATCCACATAAAATCTTTACTTATCCTGAGTTGTAGAATTTCTAGAGAATGTGTAGTGAACAATACCAAAAGACTTGTTACTTAGTAGTGAACAATGCTGAGAGAGGCATGTTTCTCATATCCTCAAACTGACAAATGTAGACAGAACTTGTTCTGCTTCCTTCAACAACAATGTTCATTTCATCATTTTCTTTCTCTCTCTCTCACACACAAAAAAAGGTTCACATTCTATGTACTCCAAATAAATGTCATTCTCATTTTGATTCTCTTCCATTTGTCATTATTTCAAGACTGTCATTTGTTGCTTTGGACTCCTTTTCTACACTCCAACTTATACATCTTCATAAATCATTGTAATTCTAAAGACTCAAACACACACACACACACACATGTACACAAATCCTATTACAAATGGCAACATAGACAAAAAAAAAACACATAAAGTTGTGCAACCCTTTTTTACTTCAGTTAAATAAAAATCCTTACAGAATTATAAATCCAAAAATAATTAATTTAAATAAAAATCCTTAGTGAATTGTAAATCTGAAAATAAATCATTTAAATGAAAATCCTT
>CAUZXS010002117.1:0-60000 GCA_963585895.1 Sepioteuthis lessoniana
AGCCAAGTGAACCTTTTGCTCCTTATTGGACTCCGTGTCTAAGGAGGTCTCGTTCTAGTGTGTAATCTACTCTCATCTCATTAACTACCCATAATGCAACATCCCAACTGGACCCCCGCCTCCAAAGGTTAACCCTGGGGCATGTATATATACATATATATACATATATGATTTTTAAAATTTTTACTTTGAATTAATCTTTTACGGTTCATATTTGAATAAAACTTGATGTGCAGAGATTTCTGAACTTGATCTAGAAACTGTGCAACTCTCATTTTTCTCGACGTCGTAAAAAATATGTGAAATATTCTATTTATTGCTCAAGAGAGGGGAAATCAGAGAGAGAGAGAGAGAGAGGAGAGAGTGAGAGAGAGAGAGAGAGAGAGAGAGAGAGAGAGTATGTATGTATGTGTATAAAAAAAGAGAAAAAAAAAACAAAGTATAGAGAAAAAGAAATCTGCGTATAAAGAGGGTATATATATATATTATATATATATATATATATATATATATCATCATCATCATGTCGTGCCCGCCAGCACGGATATCCTTGACCATCTCTCGCCACTTTTCCCTATCGTTCATCGCCTCCGGCAGGTCTTCTGGGTTACATCCTGTGTCCTCACATAGCTGCTGTATGTAAGTTCGGGCTGGTCGTCCTGCTTTTGCTTGGCCATATGAGGGGGTCCATAGGAGTACGTCACTTACGAGCTCGTCCTTGCTTCTCCAGCAGTGTCCGGCGTGTCTGGCTCGTCTGACCGGTATAGTTTTCGTGATGGGAGGCAAGTGGGCCGTACAGTTGGCGTCTCGTGGGGTGTTGTCGCCAGGACTTCAATATTGCTCTTAACATTCTTGTGTAGTTGCCGTCAAGTTTCTTCTCCAGCCGTTTGGTTAGCGTCCATATATACTGTAAATATGATATACGATAGTTGAGTAGTGTCAGTCAATCAGAAAGTAAGTCAATAAGATCTGACCGTTGCAATGCATGTGGAAAAACAGTTAGTCTGAAACATATTCCCATTGGTTCCAATGATTCCCTGAGAGGGTGTATACGGAAGAACAGCCAGTGGCTTTATAAAAGGATACGGAGAAGCTGCCAATAAAATTTCGTCTATAATTCAAATCAGAATAAAATCTTTGAAGGAAGAAATATTTTGGTTAGCTACTTTTATTTAAAAAAAATGCCAAACAAAGAAGAAAACATCAATCACCATTGTTAAATGTTCGCACCGATTGGAGCGTCGGATTTGATTTGTAACAGCGTCTCGTTTTTCCAGATGAACTCACGTTAACCAAGATTTTATCATTTGATCAGTTATATTGTTCTTTTAAAATAAAAATCTGTGATTTTCTTTTTAAGAAAAAATGTCGATGACACTCGTCAACGTCATCAAGAAATGCACAGATCTGAGAAAGGAATGTAAAATAACAGGACTTTTACTATAAAAATACATTGCCAATGATTTTTTTCTATAAAACCGAATTGTACAATGATTTTTACAATAAAAATGCATTGGTCAATGATTTTTAAAATAAGAAATGATTTTTACGACTATAAAAATTAAATGGAAATGATTTTTACTACAAAAATTAATTGGGCAATGATTTTTACAATAAAACTGGATTGGACAATGATTTTTTCTACAAAAATGCACTGGACAATGATTTTTACTATAAAAATGCACCGGAAAAGATCTTTACTATAAAAATGCATTTGAAATAATTTTTACTATAAAAATGCATTGGATATGATTTTTACTATACAGATGCATCAGAAATGACTTTTTCTAAAAAAATTCATTGTAAATGATTTTTGCTATAAAAATGCATTGTCCAAAGGTTTATACTATAAAAATGTTTTGGAAATGATTTTTACTATAAAAATAATTTATATTAGACAAATTCATTGGAATGATTTTTACTAAAAATCTGCATTATCTAATTATTCTAACTAAAAAAAAAATAATCTGCATTATCTAATTATTCTAACTAAAAAAAAAATAATTTTATTCTAAAAGAGGCAAATGTTGTTTTGGAAAAATACAAAACTCAATAAGATCATATATAGAGCATTGTATGGGCTGATGATTTGAAACCTGGAAATTGTAGTGTAATGTTACCATTGGGGGGCATAAAATCAAGACTGACAAAAATAATAAAAGTCGTAAATAATTACAATTTTGGGGAGAGTTTAGTGGGTAGAGTGTTCGCCAATGACCCAGGAGACCTGGGTTCAATCCCAGTTCATGTCATACCAAAGATTTTAAAAATGGTACTTGATACTTCCTTGCTTAACTCTTGGCAATATAAGGTACGTATCGAGGGTAAAGTGGAGCAATCCAGGGAAAGGAGTGGAGCCCTCCCCTAAACTTCAGTGTAGTAGCTATCGAAAAGGGAGCCTTCTGGTCGCCCTCGACTACGGTCGCCAATTTTACTTTGCTTACTTTTCTAGAAAGAGGAATGAGATATTATCTAATTGAGACTTTTATAATAACAGAATTTCTAAATATAATAGATTTTTTTCAATCTCTCTCTTTAAACTGGAAATTTACTGTCAACTATTGTAGGTTATTTAATCCTAAATCCTCTTTAGACAAATATATTAAATACATATGATTTGGTTTTGTGTTATGGCATATCAACTATTGAAGGTTATTTAATGCCAAATCCTCTTCACGCATATAGATTAAATATATAGGATTTGCTTTGGTTCGGTTTTATGGCATATCAACTATAGTAGATCATTTAATGCCAAATCCTCTATATACATATATGAACCCAACCCAACCAAACCATATATATTTAATATAATTAAATAAATATGATTTGGTTGGGTTTTATGGCATATCAACCATCGTAGGTCGTTTAATGCCAAATTCTTTTTATACTTATATATTAAATATATAGGATTTGCTTTGGTTGGGTTTTATGCCATATCAAACATTGTTGGTAATTTAATGCCAAATCCTCTATATACATATATGAACCCAACCCAACCCAATCCATAGATAGGACCCTATCAGGTACTACCACTCCGGGTCAGAGTGGACCTCGGAGCAATGGCAATGAAGGGGTACTCAGCATTACTGGAGCCTAACCATCAGATTGTTTAATGTTATATCAGGATATTCATTGGGAGATTCTTATTCCTCTGCAGAGATTCAGTCGATGTATTCTACAGCTCTAGCCGACTGAACCACAGTCATTTTTTTATTGTTAATGTGATAAGACAGTAGAAAGGAATGGTAGTACTATTTAACCTATAGCCGGAGGGATGAAAAGGTTCTTACTTTTCCAAAGGGAATTAGTCCAAAAGGGAATGTAATTGTTATTACGTCACGGAGACTGACCCGAACAAGGTTGAGACGGATAAGTAAGGATGAATAAGGAGAGATGGATAGATAGTTATATTCAAAATGAAACAGATAGATATATTAATAGAAAGATAGACAGATATAAACAGATTATATACTTGAAATCATAAAACTGTGAAAAATATATTTATCTTGAATACTTACCATATAAACGAGTTCAAATATTTCTTATGAGACAGATTTGCTGGTTTAGTGGCAAATCAACTTTTGTGGGTTTTCTAATGCCAAAGTCATTCTTGTAGAAGAACAGCTGTGGTATCATTTAATCCATAGCTGAGGGATAAAGTGCTTCATGCCTTTCCCAAAAGTATTATCCCAAAAATGAACTTAATAGCACGACTGTAATTTGAACTTGTTCACTTCGGTGTTGCAGTCTGGCATTTTAGCCATCACCACATGGACTTCCGTTAAACCGATGGTGACTGTTGAATATAAACAGATTGATAGATAGATAGATAGATAGATAGATAAGTTTGTTTTGGCTTATTTTCTTTTTTTAATGGCATATCAACCGTCGTGGGTTATTTAGTCCCGAAGCAACCTTTGCAGAACAATAGTTGTGATCGGGGATAAGGGAGTTCATGCCTTTCCCAAGGATATTAATCCGAAAGTCAACGTAATAGTGCAACTACAATGTCGCAGTCCAGCACGTTACCCACTACGCCACGGGGACTCAATCAAAGTAGATTCGTCAATTCGAATCTCCAGCTCCCACACTTCGTTAGTAATTTTATATTTCAAAAATCATTTTTTACTTTGATTCATATTGCATTGTTTTTCTGCAATATTTATTGTTCTTATATCACGCAACCTTTTCCACAGAAGCGCACATCGGGAACATTTTTTTCTTTAATCTCATCCACAGTCAGTTAGTTGGTGGTGGAAACAGTAGTTGAATTCTCCTTACGTAAATCAATCAATTAAAAATCAATACGGATTCGAGAGAAAAATAGAGAAAATTTTGATTTTCAGCAAAATCGGTCAGAAATTTTTTATTTGTAATTTTAATTTTTATGTTTATACCTTTCTTTCTTTTTAAAAAAAGAACATGACACAATTTTCAGTTTGGGGAATTGAGTGAATACATATATATATATATATACATTTATGGAAAAAATGACAGGTCTCGTATCACTGCTGTCTATTAACTAGAGTCTCTACCGTTTCTTTGCTTCTCTTAAAGTATAAAAGTCATATATGATAAATCTGATATGACAACACTAACAGACTTAGACTTTTGAACAATTCTCTTCATGTAAAATTTGGTTGGTGCAAAAATAATAGCAGGTTTTGATCCTCTTTAAAGAAATATAAAGATTAATATGACATGTAAGAAAGAACCATTAAAATATAGATATTGTTTCCTGAAATAAATAAATCTTTTATATTTTAGAAACCGATGAATTCTTCGAAAAAGTTTTCGAGTTATTGCCTTGTTGGAAATTTTCTCTCCCAGGAAATGCTTGAAAAAGTCGTTATCGATCGAAGAGAGAACTGGCGAGTAAGCTGGATGAGATAGAGTTTCATAGCCCAGTTTTTTTAAAGTTCTACAATAATTTGACCATATTGGATATAAACATATCAGTTCTTGCTTTGTCAATATACACTCCGTTGGTAGGGTTAAGAAAACGCTGACAGTATCCTCCCAGTAGAGTAACACCTCCATTCAAAAGGAATGTCCTGTATGACGCTAAAGTACATTTCATGGCGAGGCTCCACTTCTTGACTTCAGGGGAGTGTGGAGTATCTTTTTCATTGCCATTACTTCCAGGTCCACACTGATTCGGAGAATATGCTATTTTGATTGGACCATGTGCAAAACATTAAACAAGGAAAAATAACTTCTAAAGCAACAACAACAAAAGAAATGAAAGCTGCGAACATTCAGCGAATATAATTCCCTAACCTCTCGGCATAAAATTACCCTAGACAGGTTCACATGCTGTTAAAATTAATCAGTCATTTTGAAGATTTTCTGGACTTCTGGAGCTATGGCAATTAAATTTTCTCGGTTTACAAATATGAAATTATTTTGAAAATTTTAATACATTGCAAGCTTTTAGTGAGGGCCGATATTTGTGCCACTGACTCGAAGTACATAAGCTTGACCAGCCGGAATTTCGGTCATGGCTGCCTCAATTCTACATATTTCCAATTCAATGTTGTAATTTTATATTTTATTGGCCTTATGGCTGACGTGCTGAACTGCGACATCGTAGTAACTGAGTTCAAACCCTAATCGCGCTATAACGTTCACTTGCACATTAATACTCTTTGGGACAAGTATGAACCCCCCTTATCACCCCAGCACCATTACTGCCCTTTTACAAGGATAGCTTGGCATCAAATAACCCATGATCGTTGATACGCTATTAAACAAAGGAACCAAGTGATTCCTAAATAATTCAATTACTTTTAATATATCTTAAATTGTCTCCAGAATGTTGTGATTTGCTATTTAACAGTCTGTAAAGCGATGAAATAATAGAGTACAATATTTTCCTTTTTCAGTTATTTTTCAAGTCAGGTACGAGGCCAAGGGTCGCAGTGGGGGATCAGGGTTTTATGCGTTACTACAGAAGATATTTACTTGATATTTTCATTGCTATAAACCAAAAACTTCTTTTCTATTACTTTTGATAGTCACAGGGGACTTAGGGATAAAAAAATAATATGTTTCTAGTTTTAGTACAAGCACTGACCACAAGTAAGTAAGTAAGCAAAGTTAGCGACCGTAGTCGATGGCGATCAGAAGGCTCCCGTTTCAATAGCTACTACACTGTGGTGTAGGGGAAGGCGCTACTCCTTTTCTTGGATTGCTCCATTTCACCCCTGATATGTACCTTATATTGTTGAGTGTTACGCAAGGAGGTATCAAGTACCGTTTTTAAAGTCTTTGGTATAACGCGACCTAGGATTGAACCCCGGTCTCTCGGACCCTTGGTGAACTCTCTACCCACTAGGCCAATGCGCGGTAAATATTAATCTCTGCCGACATTTTAGTGTTACTAGTTAAAAATCCCCACCGTAGGGTGGGTTTTCAGCCTTTTCCTTTAAGGAAGAATGATATATAACGATAAGAATCCAAATAACAAGATTATTAAAATTAGCAAAATTCTGAGGATGTAATGGAGTTTGTGAAAAAGCAAAGAGTAAGAACAAATAAAGAATACTGAGAGGGGTGCTGAGCTTGTGAGCAGTGAAAATTAATGGCTACCACAGCTATTAATAACAAATAAGAACAAATAATAAAGAATTCTGAGGGGTGGGGGGAATGTTCATGGTAGAGGGGTTGGATCGTGACATTGTGGTGAGCAAGCTCGAAATCCAGTCTCTCTATCACATTCAATTTCAGGTAAAGGTACGAACCTCTTTATCCTTCTTGCTTTGGATTAAAGAGCATCATTGCTGTTATTCTAGAAGGATGGCTTTGGTATTTAGATAACCTACAAAGGTTGATATTCTATTAAACAAAGTAAGTAATCCAAACCAAAGAGTACTGAGGAGAGTGCTGGACAAGTGAAGAGACTTACTGCCACTCACTCTCCAATGGAAGTTAACTGTTATTTCTGGTGTGAACATTTAATGAAAACAAATTACAAAGGAAAGTTAAGAGAGTGCTCGGGTATTGAAGAGACATATCAGTGGTATGGGAATTCTTCAATATAGATGAATAAATAGAAAAAAGGAATTAAAATAATGGTACTTTCTGCAAGGAGAGAGATGAAAATATTCGCTTCTGGTTTTAATGTGGATGGAATTTGCCGCTTCTGGGATTTCATAGTCAAGATGAAAGGAAGCAACTAAGAGAAAAAGTTGATAAAGCAGAGGAAAGAAATAGAATGAGGAAAGAAAAATAAGGAATGAAAGTGAAAAACAATGAAGAAGAATTTGGAATAGAAAAAGTGAAAGAAAAGAGAAAAAGGAAAGTAAAGGAAAGGAAGAAAAAAAGAAAAAAGAAATCAAGAAGAAGAAGAAGAAGATAAAGAAGACAGAAGAGAAAAAATCTGTATGAAAAAGAATAGAAAATAATGATTGAAGAAGAAGAAGAAGAAGAAGAAGAAGAAGAAGAAGAAGAAGAAGAAGAAGAAGAAGAAGAAGAAGAAGAAGAAGAAATTGTGGCAGGATAGAAAGATAGGAATCTTCTTGAAGTGAAAAAGAAAAGTCGGAAGAAAGAATCAATAATAATAATAATAATAATAATAGAAGAAGAAGAAGAAGAAGAAGAAGAAGAAGAAGAAGAAGAAGAAGAAGAAGAAGAAGAAGAAGAAAAAAAATTAACTTCACTTTATAAGAAAAACATCACGTTGTTGTTGTTGTCATTGTTTTATGAACAGTCGTATAACTTTTCAGTCTACTTTTTCCGTTTTTTTTTTCATTCTTCTTCTTTTTGATTCTTCCTTTTTATCACCAATCTTCTTTCCTTTTTCTCTTCTGGAAGTTTCCTATTTTTTTCTTTTGCTTTCTATCCTTCTACAAGATAATCTTCTTCTTCTTCTTTGAGGATAGTCTTGACTTATAAAAGCAACTAAAAAATCTTAAAGACACATTTAGCCCCTCATTCTGACAATAAAAGTACAAGTTTTACTGCCAACGGCAACAGGAAGGACAAGACGTTCGAATGAAACGCGTCAGAAAAGAAATCAATCGTCTTTTTTTCAAAAGGCTAAAAATTAAATTAGAACAAACAGAGTACCAACAGAAATAGGAATTTTTTCGACCATTTTTCTTTTTTTACAAAACTGCACATTGATCGATTTCATTCTTTTTTCCACTGACCGTCTTTTTTTTTCTTATGTTTTTTTTTTTCTTTTTGATTACATTATTCCTTCTTTTTATTTTTCATTCCCTTGCACGTTCGTTTTTTTCTCCGGCCTTTTCATTTTCTTAACCGCCATCTTTTTCATTTTCAAGAAGTCCTTCTTTTTCCTTGTTTTCTTCACTTTTTCTTTCTCGTGTTCATTCGTCATTCTTAGAAATTCTTTTATTCTCTTAATTCATTTCTTCTTTTCAACTTTTTCTTTCACAATTTTTAGTTTTTCACCCTTTACAAACATTTTCGTTCTTTTCAACGATTTCTTATTCATTATTCATTTATTTCATTCTTTTCTTTCCCTTTTCCTGACAATTTTTCATTCAGTCAACATTTTTTATTTTTCTCCCCTTTTTTATTTTTTTCATTCATTCTTCTTTCTGACTATCTTCATTCTTTGCAACCTTTTTTCATTCTTTCTTGTTATTTCTCATTACTTCCTGTTTTTTTTTTTTTTTTTATTTCCGCTCACTATTTTCATATTTTCCTTCCGTTTTTATTCTTGTAATTTTCTTTGTCAATCGACCATTTTTCTCTTTTTCTTTCATGATATCTTTATTTCTTTCAGAGCTGTTTTTTCGTTTTCGACCATTTTCATTTTCCTGACTCATTCATTTTTTCATTTTATTTAATTTCCAACAAATTCATATTACTTTCTCTTTTCTTTTCCTATTTTTTTCTTTTTTCTAACCTTTCTTTAGTTTCTCTTGTTTTTCTTCTTCCTTTCAAAATTGACCTCGCTTTTGCACAACTTTTCCCGCTACTTCCTTTCTTTTCCCATTTGCTCAAATGTTTTATAATTTCTTTTACTTTTCGCGCCATTTCTTTTACTTTTCGCGCCATTCAGTTTACTTTCTGCCATATTCGTTTATTTTTTAGATTAATAATTTTTCGTTTTCATTTTCCTTAACGGTAACTATTCCTTACATTCACCGAACAATAGTTTCAGTTTTTCAAGTTTCGTTAAGTGAAAACTGACATTATTCTTTGACATTTTCGTTTAAGAAAATAATAAAATGGAAAATTATTCATTTACAAATGACTGAGGTGACACACTGACAGATAAAAATCACCTTTAAATCAAATATTAAAACTGTCTGTGAAGGGAATGAAAAATAAACTAATTATTGATCAACTTCAAACGAATGGAGACATCATCATCATCATCATCATCAGGTCACGCTATCAGCGTGGATATCCCTGACCCTCTGCTTCCAATCTTTTCTATCGTCCATCGCTTCCGGTTGGTCTTCAAGGCTATATCCTGTATTGGGACAGAGCTGTTGTATATAGGTCCAAGCTGGACATCCTGCCTTTGCTCTTCCATGTGAGGGGGGTCCAAAGGAGTACGTCGCTTATGAGTTTGTCCCTACTTCTCTAGCTGTGTCCCGCATGTCAAGTTTTTCTAACTTGGATAGTTTGTGTGATGGGTGGTAAGTGGCTATACACCTGCTGCTTTGTTGGGTGCGCCCCCAGAACTTGTTCAATATTGTTCGCAGCATTCTTGTGTTGTTGCCGTCAACCTTATTCTCCATACGTTTAGTTAGCGTCCATGTAGTGCATCCATATAGCAGTATCAACACGACCGCTGCTTGGAAGAAACTGCGTTTTATTTTATCGGTCAGGTCTGATTTCCACATGACCGATAGTCTATCGATAGCTGTCCATGCCTTTGCTAACCGCGTGTTGATATCTTTCTCGGTTGATGAGACACTGCTTCCTAGGTAGGTGGGACGACCGAACATTATTAAGTAATTGTTAGTCTGGGACAAGGCCACGTTTGTGAAGTGCTTAGAATATCTGGATTCCTGGTTGTTTTGGATCGAAGTCAAACTACTCTGTCACCAGTTAGGCAAACAGAAAGATGGATGAATAAAGACTGAGATTGACAAATAGATACCAACGTATATGCCTCCTACATATAAATATATTTGTTCGTTTCTATCTCTGTCTGATACACACACACACACACACACACATATATATATATATATATATATGTGTGTGTGTGTGTGTGTGTGTGTGTGTGTGTGTGTTTGTATGTGTGTGTGTGAGTGACTGAGATAGAAAGGAGCAAATTAGCTATTAAATAGATAGCTAGGTAGATATGAATAGACTGACATACATATTAAATGGCATATACAGGCATGTGATATATATATATATATATATATATATAGAGAGAGAGAGAGAAAGTTATTGATAGATATAAATATGCGCATATATTTTGATATTTATCGTAAATGTTTCTCTGATTTATCGAAAATAAAGATTACACTACCACATATATAGATACATAATAAATAGTTTGACATAAACATATATATATATATATATATATATATATATATATATATATATGCGTGTGTGTGTTCCTAAATATATATATATATATATATATATATACAAACAAAAAAGCGCTATAACATTTCACCAGTATGAATAGAACACTTAACTCTTTACTCTTACAAAGTTGTAAAGTAACAATGGAAAATTTACTTGTCAATTCCGGCCGGATATTATAACATGCATACGGCAACTTGAATGGATCAAAATAAAACATATATAGCAAAAGACTTCTATACTAGTTAACCAAATATGTCTTTATACATACATACATATATATATATATATATATATATATATATATATATATATATATATATGATAAGTATATAGATTATCGGGTAATTTTCGACTTTCTTTTAATAGCTATTGATACATTAAAACCGGGGGATTTAGTTTTTCTGATTCACTAACAGATCAATATTTCCTCAGTGAATGTGTTTGTCATCACAATTGTAGAATAGCCTAAATCTATAATACAGACAACCAATGGCTTTCGAGACGAACTTGCTTATTCTCCCCAGATTTTCTTTCTCTCAGTATTAGTGGGATTTGTCTAATTTTGACCTAAAGACTTTCATTTGTCGACGCCCGTTGAGAAATTGACTAACTATTCATGGTATGCGAGACAAGCATTAATATGGCCAATGTTTCCCCTTGACCTTTTTAGGCCAAATTCTATACGGACTGGTACTTCTTTTCGGGATGCTATTCAGTTTGGTTTTAAGAACGACTGAGCCCTAAGCTTACACCTCCCTCACTAAAATCTTCCTGCCCTTCTTTCCCACCTCATCGTTCTTTTTTTCTCTTTCATTCTAGTCTGGTTTCTTTATATCTCTATCTTTTTCGCCTGTGACTTAAGAATAACGCAAGTTTACTTAGATCCCTTATGGGCAGCTCATTTGGCTCTTAATAGATATGAATAAGTTATTCTCCTTTCCCGCGCTCTTGGAATGTTGCGGTCAGTAGACTCTGTTCGAAGAAGAAGGGATATTAGATGAACGGACTAATTTGATTGGATATTGCCTGTCGGGGAAAAAAAGGTGTTTGTTGAGGAGCACCAAGCATGCTGAAGAAGGAGAAACAACTAAAAGATGATAGATTAATAAACAGAGAGAGAGAGAGAGAGAGAGAGAGAGAGAGAGAGAGAGGGGGGGTAGAAATAGAGAAAGTAAAGAATCTAAGAGAATGAAAAGATAAAAATAAGAAAGAATAAAAAAGAAAGAAACGAATGAAAAAAAAAAAGCTAATAGAGACAAAAAAAAAAAAAAGAAAAAAGAATGAAACAAGGCAAGAATTAAAGAAAAAGGAACAACGAAAGAATCTGTATGAAAGAATAAAAAAGAAGGAATCAACTAAAAAAAAAAAAGCAGAAGAAGGGATGAATGAAAAAGATAAAGAAAATAACTAAAAAACCATAAAGAAAATGAAAAAAGAAAAGAAAAGAATGAAAAAGAAATAAAGAATAAAAAGAGATGAACAATATAACGAAAAAAGAAGACGGAAAAAATGAAAAAGTGAAAGAAAAAGGAGACTTCAAAAAGTAAACTGAATGAAATAAAGTTTAAAATCAAAGAGAGCAATGAATAATATCAATAAAAGTAGGAAATAAACCTTAAATAAAAAGTAATGAATATAAAAAAGGGGTGGGGGGAACGAAATAAATAAAGAAGAAAGGATGAAAAAAGGAAAATAAAATAAAGGAAAAAATGAAGATGGAAGAAAGGAAAAAAGATGAGACATAAAAAGAAATGAAAAATAAAGAAGGAAGACAGGACAGAAAGATAGAAATAAAGAAAAGACGACGACAAAAAGAAATAAAGAAAGCAAGAAATAAATGAAAAAAAAAGAAGGAAAGAAAAAAATACGGAAAGAAAAAAGGAAAAAAAAAAATAAGAAGAAAGGAAAAAAGAAAGAAAGAAACTAAAACAAAAGTCAAATTACTGAAAGAGGGAAATGAAGAAAAAAAAAAAAAAACAGAAAGAAATGTTAAAAGTAAATAAAATTCTTCAAATTAAAAAAAAAAGTTGAAAGAGAAAAAAAAAAAACTGATTTCTTTTGTGGAATTTTAAGATAAGTTTTTGTTTAATTTTTTTCTTCTGAGAAATGGAATGAAGAAATATTGCCATTAGCTAATCAGAAAGAAGGAAGGCTAAAAAAATTTGGGCGGTAATATATATACACAGAATTATTTCTTGATTCAGTCAACATCATTCACACACACACACACACACACACACACACACACACACACACACACACACACACACACACACACACACACACACACCCATACACATACACGCTCTTCTCTCTCTCTATATATATATATATACATATATATATAATGATAAAAGAGCAACAAAGAAAAAACTTTTGCTAAATAAGAGTGCTCAATGCTCTCATGGTAGAGCACGAGAGCACAAATAAAACTTGAAATTATGGACGCTACAAGTACATTACTTTAAGATTCTTGTGTTTTATATAATCTTCAAACAGAAATGAGAGAGAGAGAGAGCGAAAGACTGTTCAGAGAGAGAGAGAGAGAGAGAGAGAGAGAGAGAGAGAGAGGCTGGTCAAACTCTATATAGCTAGAGGTATACATAATTGTTTAAATGTCACATGTACTAAAATGTATACCTCATCATGTTAATTTTTTTATGAATGTCACCTGTACTCACATCACGTGACTATATCCCAAACTCCATAGACGCTTAATTAGCCATTTTTTCGCTCATTTCCATCTGAAGACTACATAGTGTCCATAATTCTACTCACTCTCTCTCTCTCTCTATATATATATATATATACAGAGAGAGAGAGAGAGAGAGAGAGAGAGAGAGAGAGAGAGAGAAAGAAAGTAAAATTATTGACTCTATGTAATCTTCAGATAAAAATGAGCAAAAAAAAAAGGCTAATCTATTATATATATATATATATATATATATATCACTTGTGGCTTGAATGTCGATAGCTCGTGTTGTTTGTACATTTCATCCTCTTGGCCGTTGGTCACTTTTGGCCGCTTTCTTGTCTTCTCGTTGTTTCATCCTTCTTTGTGACATGCTTTTTCGTTTAAATTAATAACACAGAAAATGCCTTTGCTGCACCCATAACCGCCCCAAGTACCTGCTTAACATAGCTTAGGTTTTCAAGTATTGTTATGTATCACTAACAATTCAATTAAACATCAGTCATTTATTTACACATAGTTAAATAATCAAACAGTTATATTTCAAACAATTCAGTTTATCATAAGTACACAGTTTAGTCCTATTTGACCCATAGATAGGACCCTATCAAGTGCTACTACTCCAGGCCTGAGTGGACCTGGGGGCCATGGTAATGAAGGAGTACTCCGCATTCCCCTAAGCTTCAGCATTACTGGAGCTTCACCATCAGATTGTTTAGTGTCATATCCAGGATACTCGTTGGGGGAGTGTTACCACTCTGAAGAGATGCAGTAGGTGTATGTTACAGCCCCAGCCGACTTGGCCAAATTCTATTTTAAGCAATTCATTTTAGTATAAGTACCCAGTTAAGTTTTCTTCGACCTATAGATAGGACCCTATCAGGTGCTATCACTCCAGGCCTGAGTGAACCAAGTAGCGATGGTAATAAATGTGGACCCTGCATTGCCCAAAGCTCAAACTGGAGCTCCATCATCAGATTTTTTAGTGTCATATCTAGGACACATATTGGAGGAATCTTACCCCTCTACAGAGATACAGTCGGTGTATTCTGCAGTCCCAGCAGACTAGGTCAAATGCTAAATAGAATTATTGGTGTTAGATAGCAATTAAAAGTTAGCGACCATAGTCGAGGGTGACCCGAAGGCTCCCTTTTCGATAGCTACTACACCAGGGTGTAGGGGAGGGCGCTACTCCATTCCCAGGATTGCTCTACTTTACCCTTGAACCGTACCTTATAATGCTGAGTGTTAAGCAAGGTGGTATCAAGTACCATTTTTAAAGTCTTTGGTATGACTCGACCTGGGATTGAACCCAGGTCTCCCGGGCCATTGGCGAACACTCTAACCGCTGGGCCAATACTTGTGTTATATAATTAAGGAATGATTTTTTTTATATTAATCATTTTTCGCTAATTATATTTTATCATTCAGTTTGGTAAGGCTTTGAACTATTCGAGTCTCTTAAGTCCAGGTACATAGTCATTTGGTGCAGTTACGCTTGTGCGCGAAGGATATGACAATCATCATTTCCCATAATAACCCCCAGACAGGAAAT
Source organism: Sepioteuthis lessoniana (assembly GCA_963585895.1). Classification (NCBI taxonomy): domain Eukaryota; kingdom Metazoa; phylum Mollusca; class Cephalopoda; order Myopsida; family Loliginidae; genus Sepioteuthis; species Sepioteuthis lessoniana. The sequence goes on from CAUZXS010002117.1 coordinate 14,781, forward strand.
GGGGCTTGAGTGTGGATGACGTCATGCTCAGAAGAGATGGTTCTGAGAATTTGAGGATTTTGAAAAAGAGTCAGCTGAGATTGGACCATTGATGCATACAGTTGAGTTTTCTACCGTGGTGGGGGCGGTTAAGTTTTTCGGATCTCGACCGGCAGAGATGAATTGAGATCTTAAACATCACAAGATGCGCTGCGCGTTGGGGTGGGGTCAGCATAGTACGGTTAGCAAAAACTTTTAAGAATTGTGTCTCTCTCCGCGTGTCGCCATGGATCGAAGTCAGAAATTAATAAACGCGTTCGTACCTGAAACGACAGTGTCTGCTTGTATTTGTATGTGCATTAATCACAGTTGTGATTGATCCCATAAAATATACAACACTTGAACTCATTAAACTCTGTTAAATCAAATGATTAATACTAAATTAGATTGGAATACTTGATAAAAAGAATTGCTAATGTTAAATAGCGATGTAATATAACTAGGGATTTCAGTTGATTGCTTTAGTAGTAAGTAGTTTACTAGCTCGACTTAGATGTCAACCAGAAGACAATGAAAAAGAAGAAACATAATTTGTAGCAAAAAAAGTTTCGTACGAAGCGAACCAAGAGACGGTGTTTTGTATTAGTCACTTCTAATCGCGGTAAAGGTTACCGCGGGAACAAACTGAAACTTAAGGGAAAGTACCACACACGTAGACTATTTAGAACTGTGGTGTTACACGCCTCTATGTGGTGTCATAATGCTACAGCAATACTTGAAACTATCTAACTGAATGCAAACAAATTAGTGCCAACTCATTTAAAAAGTATTCATTGATAAGACACACGCATATATATATATAGAACCAGGATTCGGTATTAAATAACCGTCAAGGGTTGATATATCATTAAACTAACCTAACCTAACTTTTAAATTGCTTTATTCTCTAAGTTAAAGATTTTTTGAAAATATTTTTTTATAAAATACCAGAAAATTGCGGAGTATTAGTCAACCCAGAATAGAAGTTGACCTCATGGTTTTTAGGCCAAATTTCTGAGCTAGACCCATACCTATTATATAGATTGGCTGCTAAACTAAGGGACGGCGACTCATCATCATCATCATGTCGTGCCGCAAGCACGGTTATCCCTGACACTCTCTCGCTACTTCTCCCTATCGTTCATCGCCTCTGGTAGGTCTTCAGGGCTACATCCCGTATCCTCACATAGCTGCTGAATGTATGTTCGAGCAGGTCGTCCAGCTTTTGCCCGGCCATATGTGGGGGTCCATAGGAGTACATCACTTATGAGCTCGTCCCTGCTTCCCCAGCAGTGTCCTGCATATCTGGTTCGTCAAACTTGGATTGTTTTCGTGATAGGAGGTAGGTGGCCGTATAGTTGGTGCCTTGTGAGGTGTTGCCGCCAGGACTTGTTCAATATTGCTTGCAGCATTCTTGTGTAATTGCCGTCTAGCTTCTTCTCCAGCCGTTTAGTTAGCGTCCAAGTAGTGCACCCATACAGCAGTATCGATACGACCGCTGCCTGGAAGAAACTGCGTTTCATTTTATCGGTCAGGTCTGATTTCCAAAGATCGATAGCCTGTCGATCGCTGTCCATGCCTTCGTTAGCCGCGTGTCGATGTCGTTTTCGGTTGATGAGACGCTGCTTCCTAGATAGGGGAATTTGTCAACTAGGGGTCAGAGGGGTTCCGTCTAGTGTGGTGATGTCCCCCGTTTGATTATAGCACATATATTCCGTTTTGTGTGCATTAACATAGAGGCCTATGCCTGCGGCTGTTCGTTCCAAACTATGCAGAAGAGTTTCGGCTTGGTCAGGTATATTTGCCAGTATCGCTATGTCATCGGCGTAGTCGGCCTCGGTAATTGTTTTTGCGGGTGCCTTCTGCTTCTTTTCTTTGTCAGCTCGAAGCCGTTTTCTCTGATTTTATCAATCGATGTTCTAAGCACTTAGTCTAGACAGATGATAATGAGGTATGGGGATAGCGTGTGTCCTTGTAGTACTCCTGCTACCCTGTAAGCCAAAATGAAGACAGGCTATTAGCTGTCGCAAAAATTTTTATTTAATTTTATCAAAGCTGAATTTTATAAATGCGTATGAGTAACTTCTTTAAAAATTACCTTCAGTATCTTAAAATGAAAGTTTTAATCCTTAATAGAATAACTTTCAAGCAACCTTTATATAAAATAATGTGCTATATAAATAGAGTAATAATGCCAATGTCTGTATATTTGATAAACTGCTCTTATGTCTCATAAAATTGTCATTGCCCTAGTAGTATACGATGTACGTAATTTTTCTCTGAAAGCTGAATTACATCATCTATATATGAAACATGCCAATCTTACACAATACACTTTATATTCATATGGATTCAAAATCTATTGCACAATCTTGAAATTGTGCAGATAAATAACATATCGAAATTGTCTGACTAGCCGTCTGGGTGCGGTGATGTTTCGGTTAGTGCTTACAGTCAGTTCATCAGCTGTTTAGAAATGGCGTGTCATATAGCGTAAATATAATATCTAATTTGTCATATAATTTTATTATTTCATATGAACATGTTTTAATTTGTTAAATATATTTACCACAAAGGAGTTGAAGCTGAAAATATTTGTCAGTCAGCTGGAGTAATGGCAAGTGGCGTATAACGATCGTTAGGAGTACCGTTAAGAGTACTATCTATCTATCTATCTATCTATCTATCTCAGTCTGTTCATATCTATCTATCTATCTATCTCAGTTTGTTCATATCTATCTATCTATCTATCTATCTATCTCAGTCTGTTCATATCTATCTATCTATCTAAGCATGTTAATATCTATCTATCTATGTTATGAAATAGCCGAGGGATTTCGGTTCATGCCTTTGAGTTTAGTTAGGCTGAGAACCTTTCGGCTCAGCACATGGGTTGGTTGGGTGTAACATTGAAGCAGGTGTTAACGCGGGTGCGCGCGAGCGAATGGAGGTGTCACTCAGATGTCATAACAGTCCGAGACGATACTGGGTGACAAGGTGCAGGTGACGTCACGCACCGGAAGCACGCGGAAGTTTGTGTGAGAATTTGAAGAAAATAAGAGTCGGGTTTTGGACGCCGAACGAGAAGGATCAATTTTGGAGCTCGCAGGCGTGAGGCGAACGTGCGCCCGATGGGGGCCGCTCGAGTTGGGGGCCAAATGAATAAGACAGCATAGAAGATTGTGTCTCTCCTCCTTACGTCGAAACCTTTCACTCAAAGTTAATAAAAAGGTTTCGTACCTGAACAAGAAGTAGTTACGTGTTTTTGAGATTCCTTTTCTTTATGTATTCTATCGTTATGAACATTATATGTCCATTTCGCACATACCGTTAATTGCGAACATGGTACATCTATCTATCTATCTATCTATCTATCTATCTATCTCAGTCTGTTCATATCTATCTATCTATCTATCTCAGTCTCTTTCTATCTATCTATCTATCTATCCTTATTCATATATTTCTATCTATCTTCACAGTTTGTTCCTTCCAATTTTTCTATCTATCGATACATTCTATCCCAATATGTTCTTGCATATATATATATATATATATATATATATATATATAAAGAGAGACAGACAGACAGGCAGACACAGATTGGTTGACAACTCTGTGGTAATAATTTGGATTTTAGCCCAGTGGTATAAGTTGAGCTCTAGTTTTGTCTTAATTTGGTTTAGGGTTTGAAAAATCCCCTTGTACCCCGTAGCTGAAAATTTTCTTAATACACTGATATTGACGAGAAAATTAAGCTTTTCAAAAAAAATAAGAAGAAAATTATGTTTATATAAGCTGTATGAACAATGTCGACTAGGGATCGATAGGAAGAGCTCTTTTATATTTCCAGCTATTGGTTAAATAGTTCAACTCCTGTTCTTCTATAAGGATGACCCTAGCATTAAATAACCCCCAAAGATTCACGTGCCTTTAAACAAAGAAACCAAACCAAAGCAAATAAAACTAGGAATCTATAGAAATATTAACCTCTCACTAATATTTATCATATTTACCAACCCCTCAGCTCGGGCAGTATATGACACAAGGTCAATTTTTAAGCGGAGTTTAACAGGTTTGAATTCAGAGTTTTCCTTCTCCTAGACTAGTTGCCTCACCAAGGCTGAAGAACTCAGTCTGTCCTACTATTTACCCATAGCCGGAGGGAGAATAATTGGATTCATACCTTTCCCAAGGGTATTAGTGCTATGTGAAATGCTATCACTCTCGTCTAGGATTTGAACTCGTGTTGCTGTGTCCATCTCCTACGACGATAACCATTACCCCACGGGCACCTCCATTTTATCGATTGATAGACCTTAAAAAAAACTGTTTAGTTTCAATTGTATTATGTAATAGTGTACAGTAAATTTTACAACCAAGTCATGAATATATTTTTGTGCGGCTGTTACAGTGGCAGTAGGTTGTTTACCACACTGACCCAAGAGATGATTGTTCCATTGACCAGTATGGAATATAAAATCAATAAGAACAACATGTCACGAATGACATGAAGATGTTGTTTTAGTTTTCTTTGTCATTTTATTTGCTTTTCTTTAACACCACTCAATCAACCGGGTAACGTTGGGACAACATCATAACACCCGAGCCTGTGTCGAAATTTTGATGCTCATCTAAAGTCTCACGGGTCTGATGGGTGTCAGAAAAAATATACGGAGAGAGAGAGAGAGAGAGACAGAGAGATTTATATCGATATAAAGATATCTAAAGTGTGTGCGCATATGTTGATCACAGTCATACACGCCTATATTTGATTATATGAGTATATGTATACTTATATATGTGTGAATTTATTTGAAATGTTATAATTAGGATGTAAACAGGATTTATATATATATATACATATACATATATATATTGGGTGGAACGATAAAATTGTCGCCCTAAAGAAAACAACACTACAGCTTTATTTTAAAACTTTTATTGAAAAAATCAATTCAGATAACTTGATTATGTAGTAGAGCTGATATCTATTCAATGTAGCCGCCTTTAGCATCAATCACCGCCTCGATACGGATCCAGAACTGAGAGCATGCCTTTTCTACAAGGGCCGGCGGGAGTTCGGCCAATACTCGGTGGATGGCGGCGATCAGGCTGATTTGGTGTTGTGGGAGGTGATGTTGGTGATGTTCTCCATGTATGACCAAACGAAGTAGTCCAGCGGGTTCAAGTCAGGGAAGGAGGGGGCCAGTGAGAGAAGGGTAAAAAGTTGTAACACTCTTTCTGAAGCCAAGCCTGGGTCTCTTTGAACCGACTCTGGGTGTGGCGCCGAATCCTGCTGCCACACCCAGAGTCTGCCACCGGCCACCTGATTACATCAGGCGATCACCAGACTTTTCAGCACATCCAGGTACACTTTGGTGTTGGCTTTCAAGCCGACTTCGAAGATGTGAGGTGGCATGATGTGGCCCTCACTTGAAACCACACCAAAGACCATAACCGTTGCCGGAAACATTGTTGAGCTGTGCCCTCAAGCGTTGAACCGTCCGGATTTGCATTTTGAGGGTGCTGGCAATGGTCCTGTTGTCATAACTTGGATCGGTAGAGAGTATGAGTTGTACTGCGGCGCATCTCCGATCTTGCTCGTTGAACATTGTGCCACTTTCAGACATGATAGAAGGCTCCTATCGCTCTTGGGATTTGTACACAACTGGCCAACTAGTAGATGGTCTGCAACAGAAAGAGAAAACCGGTTTTCATTAAACGGAAATGGAATCATGTCGTCTTTTCTAGGGCGACAATTTTATCGTTCCTCCCTGTATATATGTATATATATACTAAGTCTATCGTAAAGTTGGACGGGTTTCGATCCCAGCTTCAAGCGTCCTACGTGTCTAGTCACACTGAAGAATTGTGATACAACGAAACAGTGTCTGTGGATGACAATATATATATTACACTTAAGATAATCACTTTCACTGTCTCTCTCTGTCGATGTCTCTCCCTCTGTATCTCAGTCTCTACAATCCCTCAAAATTTCTTTCGCTCTTTCACTTTCTATCTGTCTGTGGCTCTCTCTCTCTCTCTCTCTCTCTTTCTCTCCCTCTCTCTTTTTCTCTCTCTCTCTCTGTCTCGGTTTTTCTGGCTGGCTGTCTTCCCATATATATATATATATATATATACGCACATATATTTATGAGGATATCTATATATTATCAATCAAAATTATATCTCTCTCTCTCTGTCTATCTGTTTTCCTTTCTGTCTGTTTGTCTTTATATATATGTATGTATATGTATATGTTAGGATGACGTAGACACAGAATCAAGGTGCTTGATGAAAATTCTTTTGATTATGCGATCCTCAGACCAAGGAAGAAAAATTTGGATTGATGAATGAATCATCTATTGAAAAAGTATATCTGAGTTCCACTTTATGTTTTTATTTTTATGTTTTTTATTTTTATGTTTTTTATTTTTATCTTTATTTTCTGATTTTTAATTTATTTTTTAATTTCTTTAATTTTCCTATTTATCTTCTGAATACGAACTGTAACTCCTCATTCGCACCTCTGGGACAATACAGAGCATATGAAAAGAGTCATCTGACGAGACAGAGAATATACCAACAATATTCTCCGCCGAAATAAATTTATTATGACGGCTTAACCGAGTTTGAGTCTCCATTTAATTGTACTATATATATATATATATATATTTGTGTGTGTGTGTGTGTATCATTCAATCAAAAATGATAGTTTTCTCTGGTTTTGAACTCAACATTCTTTTGCGTTCAGGGTCCTTTGCTAATCAAGGCAAATATAAAGACTTCTTATGAATCAGGTATGAATATTGACAATTCTGTTTGTGTATGGCATAAGGCCATATGAGGTCGATTTGGTCATTGGAAATGAATGCTGAGCTAATCTTCAAGGAATGGATCTAAGGTCACATCACAATCTTCAAAATTTTCTCCTCTCAACCAATCTACTCAGCTAAATATATTTAACTCAAATAGGAAGATAAAACATCATCATCATCATGTCTCTCGCCACTTCTCCCTATCATTTATCACCTCCGGCAGGTCTTCAGGGTTACATCCTGTGTCTTCACATAGCTGCTGTATGTAGGTTCGAGCTGGTCGTCCTGCTTTTGCTTGGCCATATGTGGGGGTCCATAGGAGTACATCACTTACGAGCTCGTCCTTGCTTCTCCAGCAGTGTCCTGCGTGTCTGGTTCGTCTAACTTGTATAGTTTTCGTGATGGGAGGCAAGTGGGGTGTTGTCACCAGGACTTGTTCAATATTGCTCTCTATCACCAAAGTTTGGACCCTTCTTCATGGGAAATTGAAAGAATGAGTGGCATCATTCTTTCAGAGAAGAGAGGTTTCTAACCTTTAAATTAACCGTTCAAAATGCCTGTTTTTTAAGAGTAATTTGCGCGCGAACAAAGACCATACTAAAAGACCGATCAAAATTCAGTTGGTACTTATTGAACCCCCAATTATGGGTTGAATACTATCACTGCTGTTGTATAAGGATGACCTTGGCATTAAATAACACAAAAATATGCTTTGATATATGTTATGGTACCCAACCTGCGGACTGTAATGAACTCTTCCTGTTGATATTAATACTGGGAGAATATTCGTCCCGGTGCTGAGCTCTCCCCAGCCTCGTTCGGCCGTGTTTGACTCAGGGCACAGATCTGGCTGGGTGCTGGCTGGTTGACTCCCCATTTATTCCGGCCTCAGGGGGCCATCCACCCAGGCTTTTACCCTCTTAGGGGGGTTATTGCCTGGCGCCTGAAGCGCCCTAATAAGGGGAATGCTAACGGGGCCGAAGGTATTTTTGGCATTGCCGGACGCGTATGGGATTCAGCCCTGCGACCGGACCCACCTTAAAAACGGCCTTGTGTCATACTTCTTCGGTGGTGGGACAGAAAACAAATACCTGAGTTCTCCCTAGTCTAACACTTTGGCAGTCAGGCTGACGTTCAACACCTTTTTATCTGTGTTGTATTATACTTGCGTTAATATTCTTTGTTCCACGAAAACCCGAGTTCATGTCTTTCTTCGGGACTTTTTACTGGTCTGCAACAATATATTATCGTAATATGCATTTAAGCAAAGAAATTAGACCTTACTGAATCAACCCGTACTTTCATTGACGAAAAATAGAATTAGAATAAGTAAACGAAGGACAGAAATTTAATATATTTCCAATAATCTAACCCTGCATCTTCTCATTCATCCTCTTATCCTTTTTAATATTTGTTACTCATCGATGAAAAGGAATAATATTAATTATTATTGATACGTGCCAAAACACGCACCTACAGAACAAAAACTATTGATATTTTAATGTAATAAAATTATTTTCATCATTAAGGATTTTCGGACTATCATTATCATTTCGGTTTTCGGAACTAACCCCTATAACCGTTACGCTATGTGTCTAGCAGGACATATAGCCTAACGGTTATAGGCGTTGGTTCCCTAAGCTTCTAAAGAGACAATCATTTAGTCTTTTGCAGGTTCGATCCTGACTACAGGCGAGTAACAATACAGGAATACTTAACACTTGTACCCGGTTATGGCTAACCGAATCAGAACAGGCAACCCCCGTGGATTCAATAAAGGACGTAGTTCGAAGTTCCGTGAAGGTTTCCGAGTTCGACTAACACCTGAAGAAGGCCGGAGGAGAATTCGGCCAAAATGTTGTGGAAATAACAATAAAGATGAAGACAATAGTCCGAAAACCCTTAATAATAAAAATCATCAAGCTTCTTCTCAAAAATTCAGACAACTAATAAAACTAATAAAAAAAAACAAATAAAGCTAAACCAAAATGAATATAATTTATTACATTAATTTTTATTTTATCTTAATTGATTTCAATATCAGAATGTTTTTTTTATAAATTTTAAATGACCCCACCCCTAAGAAATCAATAACTTTAACTAATTATTTAATATTATTTTTTAGAACCAGTGCAGAAATTAATCACACCATAAACGATGCAAATCTTCATTTCGTAGTACAAACAACACACATTGCAGGAGTTTACACTATATCAATATGGGCTACCTGCCGTTCCCGCCGAGTGGATGCTATTGATTTAAATCGCCTGGTACCCATGGGCTGTCCCCCCAGGCAATATACGCTTTGCTGTATTGAGTTCATTGCTTGGTGCCCGAGGCGGCCCAATATGAAGAATTACTGAAAGGCATAAGTATTTTTTAAAGATAACTCCGCATGAATACCGATTTTTGCGCGTCTCTCCGTGATAAAACGCCCTTGTGTCATATATCAGCTTATCATATTTACCCAACCCCTCCGCTCGAGCAGGATATGACACAATGTCAATTTTTAAGCGGAGTTTAACAGGTTTGAATTCAGAGTTTTCCTTCTCCTAGACTAGTTGCCTCACCAAGGCTGAAGAACCCAGTTTGCCCTACTATTTACCCATAGCTTATAGTCGCTTAAATCCTATAATAAAAAGAACTGTTTTGAATTTAATAGAGACTTCGATGATCAATAAGATATAAATTAAGAATAAGTATTGTGGAGTTTCTGTGGCGTAGTGGCTAACATGCAGAATTGTGACATCGTAGTAAGCGAGTTCGAACCCCAACCTCGCTTTTACTTTAACTTTTGGACTAATAACCTTGAGAAAGATATGAAACCCCTTTATCCACTCAGCTATGGGATAAATAGTACGTCTACTACTCTTCTACAAGAAAAGATTTGGTATTAAATCACCCTGAATGTTGATATGACATAAAACTAAGAAACCAAACCTAAGATTAAATGATGATTATTCAATAATTATTGAAAATAGAACCTAAATACCTGAGGGAATTGTGAAGTCGGTGGTGACGTAGTTTTGGTTATAGACAGACACATAATCTCTAATTCATAGAGTGAAAATCTGCTCATATTGTTGTTGGCGTTTGTAAAACTTACAGACGAAGATACACTGACACATTTTAGAGTAATGAAATAACTGTATACTTATTTCCACAAACACGAATATATACAGACACATACATACACGCGCATGCGCAAGAAAGGAAAAAAAAAAAGAAAGAAACTGAAACATTGATAATTACAATGTAAATGTTTTTCTGGAATTTTCACTTACGCAGATCCAAAAAGTCTGCAGGATATTTTCTCGAGAAAAAGCCATGGTAGATTTTTTTTGATTTCGTTATTAATGGTATGTCTTCCTGTACCGGATGCCCGAAGAAGAAGTATTTCTTGAGAAATCTAATGAGATATGACTACATTTGACCCAATGGCAGATATGTATCTACATATGCGTACTTGTTCTGTGTGTATGCATATATATATATATATATATATATATATATATATACACACACATATATATATACACATTCTATACCTACATGTACACATATTAATTGAAATATTTTTAGGTGTACTTACTTCTTAGTGAATACAAAATTTTATATACACTTCTTATACACATATTTACATATTTATTGAAATATGTATATATATATATATATATATATATATATATATATATATATATATATTCATAGATACGTATATATATATATAGATATAGATATGCATTTATGAATATATATATATACATATTTCAATGAAGATGTATATATGCGTACAATATATATATCGCTGAATAATGATGAATATATACATATATATATATATATAAAGAGAGAGAGAGAGAGAGAGAGAGAGAGAGAGAGAGAGAGAGAGAGAAGTACGAATGCAAACACACATATACTGTCATCTATATAAAAATACACATTTTGAAACGCACACATACATACATATATATATATATATATATATATATGTGTGTGTGTGTGTGTGTGTGAATGGGAATATGAAATTATATATAAATACTGATAAGAAAATATAAAGGTGTTGGAATATATATATATATATATATGTACATGGAAAATGGTAGATTTTGGTGGATCTGACAAATGATGAAACCTGATACATTTGATGCCACCTAGCTCCCACCATCTACCCAGACAGTCATAGTCAAAACCAATAAACCGTACCACCATCACTTAAACCCATACCCACTTCCCTCCCTATTCTTCCCTTTTTTGTCCCTTATCTTTTGACACTTTCCCTCCCTTTATAACTCTATTTTCTTCTCTTTTTTTTCTCTATTTTCTCAATGGCTAAAATGTAAAAAAAAAAAAAAAAAACTCAAAAAATGTTTAGTCTGAAGAATTTCTGAAGAATAAAGAATGAATTATTATCAGTAAACCCGTTGTAAGTTTCTGATTTATCGACTTTTCCGCTTATTTTTATCATATGTATATATATATATATTAGAATTATGGACAATATATATCCATTACTCAAGTTTTATGGTTTTACACCATCTTTCGACGACAGCGTGAAAAAAGTAATCAATCAAAAAAATATCGGAGACCTTAAAAATAAGCTTCTTAAAAACTAAAAAACAATAACAAAAACACGTCCACTTTGCAGTACACCAGATATGTTACTCTCAGTAACCTTAAAAACGCAAACTTTCTCATCGACTGTTTTAATCGAAAATAAACTTTAACTTCCATTTCTTTATTAATCCCAACATCATCTCTGCGCAGAAAGTATTGATGACAAAGACTCCATCAATATCATTGATGATAAAATAAAATGTCATATACAGGGTACGATGTGTAAGGCGTCGTCTAAATTAAGCAAAAATCAAAACAACACTGACATCTTGCTTTATGATATATATCAACCAAAATGATATGAAAGTATCTTTAAATACTATAGATTAGATTCATTTAAAGAAATCGTAATTGGATTCCAGACAACTTCAGAATCTCCAACTAGCTTTTCCGTCGATCTCCTTTTTAATTCAGGAAAATTCTACAGCTATTATCCTTGCCTTCAGTTCATCTTCAGTGTCACATGGAGTTTTTATTGACCTCTCACTCTACCACGCCCCACACATAATAATCAAGGAGAGGGCAATCAGAAGTGTTTGATGGATCATCAGGATAATTCTGATCAAAGAAGTGATGAACCTAACGACATTTTATGGATTAAAAGGCCGATAGAAGGATAAAAAATTAGCATTAAAAAAAAAATGACCTACCAAGTAACTCAGCTTTCTTATGCCTATAAACATTATGTATCTCCGACCTTTGGTTATGTAATTCTTTAAGATTATTTTAGGTAGCTATAGTTAGTTTTTCTTCCATGCATAATTGTCAATAGTAACGTTTGTAGTAATGATAAAAAAAAGTATATGCATGTTCTACACAAGGACATTTCAAAAAAGATTTTTAAATCATAGAAGTTTTGCACATGAAATATAAAGACACAGATCTAATTTATCAATGTGTGGGAAATTAAAAAGAACCTATATTAAAATAGGAGACAGTAAAAAATGTCGTAAATAAAAGGCAGGTGAAAAATATTGCCGAGTATGCATGGAGGAGAAACTAGCTATAGCTTCTTACAATAATCCTAATGAATTACATAACCAAAGGCTGAAAATATTTGATATTTGTAAGCCATAAAAAAGCTTGGTTACTTAATAGGTAAAAATATATCTTTTTTCGTTTCTTTTTTTTTCTAACTTTCTCGGCTTTTTAATCAATAAGATGTAGTTTGGTCCAACTCTTCTTTGGTTAAAACTATTTTAATAATACGGTTAGGTGAAACCCAGGTAGACTTCTTCTGACTCTGTATATATATATATATATATATATATATATATATATATATATATAACGCGCAATACTATGAGAGATTGTAAATCAATATATAGCATTTTGAAACAGAAATGTACGGATAGTTATCATTTTTATTCAAAAAGAATTAAAGAATGAATCTATAGAATATAAATAAGTTTTTCATCATCATTTTTTTCCCCAATTTTTATATCATTACTTCAATTAGATAGATAGATAGATAGACAAATTGATACATAGACACTGACTGAGATAAATAGATCGATATGAACAGAGTGAGATGGGGAAATAAATAGATAGATATGAACACCCTACGATTGATGAATAGATAGATATGAACAGAAAGAGATAAATAGATACACAGATAAAAATAATATATATATATATATATATATATATATATAAGGAGAGAGAAACAGAGAGAGAGAAACAGAGAGATAGAGAGACAGAGAGATTGATTGATAAATAGCAATGTGCTGACGAGCAAAGACGAATAGATGGATTTGAACAGATTATATATATATAAGGGGAGAGAGAGAGAGAGAGAGAGAGAGAGAGAGAGAGAGAGAGAGAGAGAGAGAGAGATTGATTGATAAATAGCAATGTGCAGACGAGCAAAGATGAATAGAGGGATTTGAACAGATTATATATATATATATATATATATATATATATACGAGGATCATTAAATAAGTTCGTATGGGCACTTTTATTGATAGCACACACATGAAACTCTTGTCCCCTTTGAAGTAATCTCCTCCAGTTACAATTCACTTGTTGTACCGTTCCAACAACCTCTGGAAGGCCCCATAGAAGTCCTCTTGTGTGGGTGGGTCAATGTCCGTCGTCACAGCCTCTTTCATAACTTCGATTGTCTAATAACGACAGCCTCTGAGCTTAGGAAATAACCAAAAGTCACTGGGAGCAACGTCTGGATTATAGGGAGGGTGATACCCATCTTGGTCAAATAGTCTGTGACAAGGATGGAGTTGTGGACTGTTGCATTGTCCTGCTGGAAATGCCACTGAGCCGATTTGAAGAGTGCTGGGCTCTTCCGACGGAATCTCTTGCTGAACTCCCTTAAAACCTCAACGTAGTAACCCTAACCCTAACCCTTTGGCCAATCAACTCTGGTGTATTGACTTCCTTACTCCTCCCACACTTCTCATCATCCTTCAAAGACTCCCTGCTTTCCTCGAATCTCTTATGCCACTCGAAAACTGATGCTCGATTCATGCAAGATGCTCTAAAAGCAGTCTGAAGTATTCCATACGTTTCTGTGGCATTTTTTCCAATTTTAAAACAGAATTTTATTGCATATCGTTCTTCTAAAGTGTCCTGACGTCCAGATTGCATTTTTGAAATTCACCAGCTGTGACAATCAGGCTTTAGTCGGGTGTATTTGAATTCCTGCTGTAGCTTTTCATTTGAACCTGAAATCCTAAAAATTGGTCAGTCATCTCATAAGATGTATAACAATAACAGTGACTTTTCAAGAGTCTACGACAATCTTAAATGCCTGTACAAAAAAGTCTGGAAACTTATTGAAGGCACCGCGTATATATATATATATATATATATATATATATATAGTTAGTAGGCTTTCTTCGTAGCATGTCTAATACATAAAAACGAGATCAAACACCCCGCATATTAATAAAGTTTTTTTGAGTTTCGTCCTTAAATATCAATTACATATTGCTCTACCTCTTGATTACAGAACACTTTCAATGTTAAATTTTCCGTTCTTTAATGACAAAACACGAACACACATATATGCATTGATCCATACTTTATATATATATATATATATATATATATATATATATATATAAACAATGCTACCATAGAACCCAATTCTTGTGTAGGGATATTTTATTGAGAGGAAAGATTGTGTAATGTGTGAGTATCATTCAACAAACACCAATAGCATGTCTTAAAAAATTGTTACATCATTGGACGTTACTGAAACCGCAGGTTCTACACCAGAGTTTCCTTCACATAGACGAGTATTTTAAAAAGTTTCCCGGGCAATACTTAATTATGTCTTTATAAATTGAAGAGTTTAAGCAACGACCATGAATGAGAAACCACCAAAATTATGTGACTCTAGTTTGTATTTCATCAAAAACTATTATTTTTATCTTGATAAATACAAATAAATCTAGATTGATAGTTAAATAAGCAGAAAAATTGCCGTTGGGTTTTATGGCATGAGAACATGAATTGAGTTATTTAATGCCGAAGTCAGTGTTCTTTATTTGCAGGAATGATATTTTCTGAAGCACATAGAGAACATATAAAGAACATAGGAATCTCGAAATTCGAAAACACGTAACGACTTCTTGTTCAAGTACGAAACCTTTTTATTAACTTTGAGTTAAAGGTTTCGACATAAGGAGGAGAGACACAATCCTCTATGCTGTCTTATTCACTTGGCCCCCGTCTCGAGCGGCCCCCATAGGTCACAAGTTCGCCTCGTGTCTGCGAGCTCCAAAAGTTGATCCTTCTTGTTTGGCGTCTAATTCTCGACTCTTTAACTTTGTTCAAATCTCCACAAACCTCTGCGCGCTTCCGGTGCGTGACGTCACCCGCACCCTGTCACCCGTTTTGTCTCGGAGTAAGGTTGCACCCAACTAACCCGTGTGCTGTGCCGAAAGGTTCTCAGCCTAACTAAACTCAAAGGCATGAACCGAAATCCCTCGGCTATTATATAACAAATGTCTCCAACTTCCGGTCAGTAACCGATACTTCCTATTATCCGGAGTCGTTGGCTTGTAAATTCCCTTGTGCCTCATAGAGCGGGAAACGTAAGGTGATAAAAAGCGCTGGTCAAGAGACAAAATATCCGGATAAAGCAGCAAAGATAGGACTCGATTATGCAGAGCGGCTATTTTTGCTGGACGCCACTTTCTAATCCGGAAGACTGGCGATTATATGGTTGGGGGTCTGCGCACGCACACATGCGTGCAACGTTGAAAAAGAGGTCAATCATCTCAGCTTCATCTGTCAAGAGAAATTGTACTGTTAGCAAATTCTGCCTTTCACACACACACACACACACACGCACACACACACGCGCGTGCGCGCACACACACACACACACACACACACACACACTCTCTCTCTCTTTCTTTCTCTCTCTACTTCTCTTTTTCATACACACTCATACGCACTCACACATACAATTACACACAATTATTTACGCATGTATGGGTATACGCCTCAGTGAAACGATAATTCTAACAAACATGGGTTTAATACACACTCTCCGTCCCTTTCTCAATCTGTCTCTCTTGAATACACACATGTACATACATATACATCTATATGTGTATGTGTGTGTGTCAGAAATAGTAATGCTGGCAAAAACATGTGTATGAATTGATGCATAACACACCCTCTCTCCATCTTTCTCTCCGACACACACATACACACATGTACATATCCTCACACTTACATCCAGACACACCTATGCCCGCGTTTCTCGTTTTTTTTATACATATATATCTGTATTTAGGATTGAAGTATATATCTCTCTCTTTCTCTTTCTCTGTCTCTGTCTCTCTTTCTCTCTCTCTTTCATGCTAAGACATACACGTACACATAAACACATAGGTACGCGTGATTCTTAATTCTTTTACATATATATCCATTTTAGAATAGAATCATAACTCTTTCTCTCTCTTTCATGAAATCAAACACACATAAAATTAGCATAGACACGTTCACAGAAATACAGTAATTTACAAAGCACTTTGCTTTGATGTGGCACAAAGCCGAATGAATGGGGCGCCCTATGAGACTCGAACTCACTCGTGTAGATTTGCTAGTCTAGCTTGCCAACCGTTACACCACCAGAGGTGCCCCGTTCTCAGAAATATAGTAATTTACGAAGCTCTTTGCTTCGTTGTGGCACAAGGCCGAATGAATGGAGCACCCAATGAGACTCGAAATCCCTCGTGTAGGTTTGCTAGTCTAGCTTGCTAACCGTTTCACCACCAGAGGTGCCCCGTTCTCAGAAATATAAACGAGCCAATTCTTTCATATATATATATATATATATATATAGTCATCCACAGACAGATCTGTTTCGTTCTATCAGAACTCATCAGTGTGGCTAGACAGTATCTTCCCGAAGCTAGGATCGAAACCCGGTTGACTCAAACGTCAACACAAGCTTCTAACCATTCAGCCACGAGGAGATATTAGCTGCGAAGTAAATTTTAAACGGTTATGAATCACAATTACTATTGTTTACATATATCCGTTCAACGGCTACCGAGACCTCAATTCATATACGAAGAGGCTTGCAATAATCGCTAATGGCAACACGATTACTTCTTCGCCAGAGAACTCAATATATATATATATATATATATATATATATATATATATATTCGCATACATAATTATGTATGTGTAAGTGTGTGTGTATATATGTATACACGCATGTATGTGAGTGTTTAACACATGTACATATACGTATGTGTATATGTATGTAAGAATTGAAGCACTGTCTATCTCTTTATCATACTCACACATATACATACACATATATATATATATACACACATATACATACACATACATACACACATATATATACACACATAAACTTACGCACATACATATACATACACATATACATAAGCACATATACATACACGCAAATACATATACACATTTACTCTTAAACACATTTATCAGTATGCAAACACAAATGATTAATATTAAACAGAATTATTAGTGTTAGCAACATATGAAATAATTTAACTGTGTGCAAACAAATAAGCTCTAAGTAGTTTAAAAATGAAGTTACTAATGAACAATTCGCTTACAAATCATATATAAATATATATATATATATATATATATTTGGGATTAAATAACCCACAAGGGTTGATTTGTCATTAAACACGAGCTCAAATCCTGGGCGAGACTGATTGCATTTCACATAGCACTAATACCCATATGAATCCAATTATTCTCCCTCCCGCTATGGGTAAATAGTCAGGCAGACTAGGTTCTTCAGCCTTGGCGAGGCAACTAGTCTAGGAGAAGGAAAACTCTGAATTCAAACCTGTTAAACTACGCTTAAAAAGTTGACCTTGTGTCATATCCTGCCTGAGCGGAGGGCTTGGTAAATATGGATTTGTCATTTAATACCAACCAAGTAAACAATATACATATATACACAAGCACATACATCTACCTATATGTGTATAAGCTGGAAACTGACATGCCCAAAATATTATATATCAATATGTATGTATGTGTCAATATGTTGAGAGAACTAAAACACACGTGTTTAAGGAGAGAGAAACGTATATATAAAAAGTGAAAGCCATGCATCCACGTATGCATATATATATATATATATGCGTGTGTATATGTGTGTGCAAATGCTAGAACTAACTCGCACACAGACACACACACACATACATACATACACACACACACACACACACACACACAGTTTTATTGATTTTTGTCTTCAAGATTTCATAAGTGTAGTTCAATTTTATGCGAAAATTGAGTGAAATTTTCTCTTCAATTGCTTCCAACTTGTCTTGGTCATCTTCAAGAATGTAATCAAAATGTTATTATTTTATACAAGTTACACACACCAGTTTTAACTCGTAGTTTTTGACTGACGTCTAAGTGGCAGCAAGTCCTCTTAAATAATCAGGGCTCTTCTTTGTATACCAGCTGACTTTAATGGTCTCGATTCTTCCTCAAATTTCCACATCCCCCTGTCCCTTCCAATCCTTTCGGGACCGTTCCGAATGAACCAACTACAATTATTATTATTATTCCTTTGAGAGTTTTTCACAGCAGTGTTTGCTGATAGTTTTCACAAGAGATTGTGTGACAGCAAGTCTCCTCAAGTCTCCAGGACTCTTCTCAGTATTCTGTCAAATCTTAATAATGTTGTCGTCTGAATGGTTTCCAATTTCCCTCTTATTCCCAAGTCTTCTTGTCTTTTTACCAGTCCTTTGGGCATTGTTGCCAGCATACCAGTTAGATTTGATATTACCATCATCTTTATGTTCCCTAGTTTTTTGTAAGTTTTCGAGCAAGGTCTTGATATTCATCGCTTTTTTTCACTTTCTTTTAATTTTAGTCTGTGATCTACCAGGACGGCAAAGTCCAGTATTCGGCAAGTTCTCCTTTTTTTGACTATCATTTGGTCTGGTCGTCTGGCCGGAATTAGGTGATGTATTTGTGTGACGTTACCCCCTCGGCCCCCACGTTACATCAACTTCTTCGAACCATTTCACTCCTTGGCCGGTGATCAATTAGTGGTCCCGATAGGGGGGCATCGCACATTTCTTTACGGCTACAAGAAATACAATCGAGGGAGTGGGAGAAAAAAGAACAAACGAACAATATGCTTGGGTTAACTCAAGTGCAGAAGGGGAGTTATGTAACATTGTGCATATGTAGACTAACGTTAGCGTGGATTTCTAGCGAAAATTCTACAACGCTACTGGAATGCCAACCTATCTTGACCGGACTTCACTCTCTGGTCTGGACCCACTCTCGTGCCGACTCGTCTCTCTGCTGTCCGGTGTCGACTCGCCACTCGCATCACCCTTCGCTAACTCCTTCTTCCGGTCCCTTTGTCCAACTCTCTTCTCGCGTTGTCTTACCCACTTCCGGTCACGCCGAGATCTCGAGTCCAAAACCCTTTGTCTGGTTTCGCGCCAGAACAGACAAAGGAATCGTCTGCTTGGCGGACCTCCTACATAGTGTTACATTTGTATCTCAAAATCTCTGAGAATTTCTGTGCCTAATTCTCCAGGATTGATTCTGCTTTGTGTATATATTACTGGTTCGTATGGTCTAATTAAAATTCATTACACAATTCCCAGTGGATCACCTTCTTCATCCAGTCGTGTCTAGTCTTATACTCTTTTTGGAGATTTGAGGAGACTTGCTGTCACTCAAACTCCAGGGAGAAAACATTGGCAAACGCTAGTGTTAAAGACTCTCAACTGAATAAAAAATTAATGATAATTAATAAAATAAAGATTAACGTGCACCAGAAAAGCAGGTGTAGATAATGTCGTGACAAAGGCAAAACAATAAATCGTATTGTAAAGGAATGTAACAAACTAACACAAAATGCGTATAAAGATCAGACACAAATGGGTGGGGTGGGTGATTCACTGGGAATTGTGCAAGAAATTTAAATTTGACCATACTACCAAGTGGTATTTGTTCAAATCAGAATCCATCTTGCTCAGTTTGTCTAATTTTGATAGTTTTCGTGATGGGTGGTAGGTGGCCGTAGAGCTGTTGCTTTGTAGGGTGCTGTCTCCAGGACTTGTTCAATATTGCTCGCAGCATTCTTGTGTTGCTGCCGTCAAGCTTTTTCTCCATCCGTTGAGTTAGCGTCCATGTTGTGCATCCATATAGCTGTTTCGACTCGACCGCTGCTTGGAAGAAACTGCGTTTTATTTTATTGGTCAGGTCTGACTTCCATATGACTGATAGCCTATCTATAGCTGTCCATGCATTTGCTAGTCGCTTATCTGTCTCAGTTGATGAGACACTGCTTCCTAGGTAAGTTAACTTGTCAATTAGTTTCAGAGAGCTACCGTTTAGTGTGGAAGCTACCGTTTAGTGTGGAGATAACTATGATATCACTATAACACAATCAAACTGTGTCCTTTTGCTAAACTGAATTGTTTGAAATAGAACTGTTTATTTGAATAAAGATCGATTTGGCATTAAATAACCTACAAAAGGTTGATATGCCATAAACTCCAAAAAAAAAAAACAAACAAACAAACTAGAATCCTTCCAGAAAAATGAGACGCAGAAAATTCTAAGATACAAACAGGTGCCTAAACAATTATTACTATTTTTTTTAAATTTATACAAAATCCACCAAAAAATTTCTTTTAATATTTTTGAGATGCATTCTGTTTCGAGTGTAGAAAGAGTTTTAATATCTGTAGTTTTTCTTCTATTAAATTAGAATTCTATATTTCGATCATTGTAATTTGAAATTAAACGCGTTCAGTCTGAAATATATTGCAATTGGATGTTGCAGTCTCTTAAAAATTAATCTTCCTATAAAATATCTGACCATTATCAGATATTCAATTTGAAGTTTCTGCGATCGATATATCAAAACAGGCTTAACTGAACAACACACACACACACACACACTCTCTAATATCAATAATATAGTTTTTGATATTTATGAATAAACAGTGCTCAATATTGAGTTGGTTTGTTTGTTTAATGGCATATCAAGCTTCGTGGGTTATTTAATGCCAAAGTTATCCATGTAGAAGAACAATATTGACACAATTAAACCTATAATTGATGGTGAGGGGTCAGGGTGTTTATAACTTTGCCGAGGTTATTCGTCCGATATCACTGTCCAGTACGATAGCCACTACACCATGAGACTCCCCCCGTCAATATTGGTGATAGACCTTTTCTCGTCTATGGGATCAGATTGGTCCGATGATCACATTGGTGGAAAACAGAGAGATGCATCGTTTAATGTGTGTGCGCTATTTTAACTATATATATATATATATATATATATATATATATTGTATCGCATATATATATAAGGACACCGTGAATCGTTTTTAAAAAGATTTAATTTTCTTTAAAACCAAACGCAAGAATTCTATTATTTACATTGACGTATACAATTAAAAGGTGTATTAGGTATTATCTATAACCAAAATCTACAGCAATGAACCTATTTAACAAATTATGTAATTACATTCGGATTTACACAACGCCCTCCCAGCCATGGGAAGAATGTGACTGTTTCTAAGCAGAGTTATGCTGGTTTGAATTCAGTTTTCCTTCTCCTAGATCGGTTGCCTCTCGTCATGATCATCTTGTCATGTCACCAGCTCGGATATCCCTGACCCTCTCTCGCCACTTCTCCCTATCGCTTCTGGCAGGTCCTCAAGGCTACATCCCGTATCCTCACAGAACTGCTGTATGCAGGTTCGAACTGGTCGCCCTGCTTTTGCTTGGCCATGTGAGGGGGTCCATCGGAGAACATCACTTATGAGCTCGTCCCTGCTTCTCCAGCAGTGTCCTGCATGTCTGGTTCGTCTAACTTGGATAGTTTTCGTGATGCGGGATAGGTGGTCGTACAGCTGCTGCTTTGTGGGGTGTTGCCTCCAGGACTTGTTCAATATTGCTCGCAGCATTCTTATGTAGTTGCCGTCAAGCTTTTTCTCTATCCGTTTAGTTAGCGTCCAAGTAGTGCATCCATATAGCAGTATCGATACGACCGCTGCTTGGAAGAAACTGCGTTTTATTTTATTGGTCAGGTCTGACTTCCATATGACCTATAGCTGTCCATTCTTTTACTCGTCGCGTGTCGATGTCTTTTTCGGTTGATGAGACACTGCTTCATAGGTAGGCGCACTTGTCAACTAGTTTCAGTGAGGTTCCACTAAGAGTTGAAATGTTGCCTGTTTGATTAAAGCACATGTATTCCGTTTTGTGTGTATTGACATTGAGGCCAAAGCTTGCAGCGGCTCTTTCCAGACTATGAAGTAGGGTTTCGGCAAGAGCGGATGTATTTGCCTGAATTGTTATGTCATCGGTTGCCTAGCGAAGGCTGCAAAACCCTGTCTGCCCTTATACTTAACTATTGCTGGAGGACGTATAGTTGGATTCCTGCCTTTCCCAAATGTATTAATTTAATATGAAATGTAAACAGCCTCGTCCTGGTTTTGAACTCAAATCATCTTGTTCATTTTCTTTGAAGATTACTGTTACCCGACAAAAATGATGAAGCACATTACGACGCAAAAAGTTTATTTCATTTTAAATGATTAGTATATTTCCAAGCTAAACTTGTTTTTTTTTTGTTGTTGTTTTTTCTTTTGGTGTTATAGAGTTTCAAATAATTTAGAGTTTGTTCATTATATTGTACACAGATACGAAGAATAACAGCACTGATATATTATATTTACCAACCTCTCCGCTCGGTCAGGATATGACACAAGGTCAATTTTTAAGCGGACTTTAACGGGTTTCAATTCAGAGTTTTCCTTCTGCTAGACTAGTTGCCTCACAAAGGTTGAAGAACTCAGTCTGCCCTACTATTTACCCATAGTTGGAGGGAGAATAATTGAATTCATACCTTTAACAAGAGTATCAGTGCGATGTGAAATGCAACAAGTCTCGTGCAGGATTTGAGCTCGTGTCGCCGTGTCCATTTCCTACGACGATAACCATTACACCATGGGCACCTCCAAATAGTACTGATATATAGAAATATAATTTCCTTCTTTTCTTTTCCTTTTAATACCTGAGACATAAAAAATAGTACAGTGAGGGAAAAATGAACACATAGAGCGAGATACATATCTTTATTGAATCATTTCTTCTTTATTCTGCTTTCACGAGACTTGTACAGGACCACTCAAAGCACCAAATTATCTCAATTTTTACTCGCTTCTCAATTCCCGCAGGTTAGGGTATTGGGCCATCACAAGGCACCGAAATAT
The DNA here is from genome assembly GCA_963585895.1 of Sepioteuthis lessoniana. Taxonomy (NCBI): domain Eukaryota; kingdom Metazoa; phylum Mollusca; class Cephalopoda; order Myopsida; family Loliginidae; genus Sepioteuthis; species Sepioteuthis lessoniana. The sequence continues at coordinate 37,996 of CAUZXS010002117.1, forward strand.
CTTCGTTTCTACTTGTTATATACTCATCTACAGCATCACAACAACACAATAATTAAGACGCAGTGACAAAGACGCAGGAAGACTTCCTTAACAAAATATTTACCTCTCACTTTATTGCAAGGGTTCGAAAAGGTTGTGTGGGGTTTTACTGTGAGAGGGAGCTGGAGACCGAACATAAACTGTAATATTTTGTCCCCACTGTTATGACCGTCACGTTGTGTCTTTCTTGTTCTCTAGGGCTGCTCAACCGGAGGCCTAGGGCCCACTCTGCTGGATGCTGGCTTTCTTTACTGCATCTTATCAGCATCTTCTCTGGACCCTAAACTCCATCGGGGTTCCCGAGGGCCCCCTCGGTCGGATGTGGCTTTCCCTACCACATCTCGCTCCAACTGTCTGGAACTCTACTGGCAACTTCACTGGCCCCCTGGGCGTCGAACTCAACTGGAACCGGAACTCAATTCAACTGGCTCGTCGAACTCAACTCAATTATATATTCGTTCGACGCCCACTTGATATTTGAAATCGAATGTTTAATCGTCATCAAGCGGAAATAACTGTCATGAATTTCAGAGGTCACTCTCTTCCGGTTCATCCGGCTATGAGTGTACCATGGGAATTTTTTTAGCTCGTCCCATTTCATCAGCCAATTTCCGCCCACGTGATTTCCTCATATAACTGCCTTTGGAATATGTCACTTCCTTCCGATGCATTACCTTGGAATAGCATTTTTGGCGGGGTCAAAAGGTCAAAACACAACATACTAACTTCTCTACTTTCGCAAGTTTCGCCAGGGTACAGATCAGGCTTTTTCTACCTCTTAACATTATATTTTATTCCATCAAACAAGACATAATTAAAAGACTGGATACTGTCGGAGTGGAATGCTTTAGAGTTTGGTAATGAATAATACCTAATAAGATCCGTTTTGATTGTATAATGTTCTTCTAGAAATAATGAAAACCTGTTTGTTATCATTTTTATTATTTACATCTTAAGGCTTCCGGGTATAGTTGTAAAACTCTGAGTTTTCTGACTAAGACATAGATATCAGATTTTGTCAACATTAGATGGCTTAAACTGCGGTGTACAAATCGGCTTGTTAAATAAGCTTTTTTAGTGCAAAGTTCTGGGCAAAACCTATGCCTACTAGTAGATTATATGAAACATGCAAATTTAAAGATTATATTCATATAAATTCACTATCTATAAACCTCTCATGAAACTGCACAGATAAACAAGATACTGTAGTTGTCTGAATGGCCGTCGCAGTGCTGTGATATTCCTGTATTTGTTTACAGTCAGTGCAGTAGCTATTGGAGTCGATGTGTCATATAGCATTAATACAATATGTAATTTGCATGTTCACAAAACATGAATTTAAGTTAGAAATGTTGGCGTCAATCTATTAGAGTTACTCTAAATGGTAAGTATTGATTGTTAGGTGTGTACTGTTCCACTGTTTAACCAGGCTGCGGTAAAAGTTTGGATTTTAGTCCTGCCGTAGATATCGAACCTTCGTTTTGTAGAAGCTTTTTCACATTTAATAAGTCCACTTGTACGTTGCAATTTACGATATATATATATATATATATATATCGGCAAGGTATAAAAATGTAAATAAACGTAATCTACTACTTAATGCCTTATAATTGCAGAGCTGACGTGGTTCGCTTGTTGGCTGGGCGGTACGATACTAGATCTAATGTAAAGTTGGGCGGGTTTCAATCCCAGCGTCGTACGTGTCTGAAGAGTTGTGATACAACAAAATTGTCTGTCTGTGGATGATAATATATATATATATATATCGTACTAATTGACCTGGTATATAAGTTAACCTCAAGATTTTAACTCAAATTTAGGGTTGACCGTTATCTGTCGTATGGTTCAATCCCTAACCACAGCAGGCTCCTCTGACGTCCCAGTTAATATTTAGTCAGTGTATCAACTGTTGGAAACAGCGTGTGATATAGCGTCAATATTATACTTAATTTGTATTTGAGTTTTATTGTTTTATATCAATCTCTTTGTTTATTTGTTCAATACGAGTTTAAGATGAAAATGTATGTGGCTGTCTGGAATACGGTAAATGGTGTCTATCGATTTTTAGGAGGACTGTTTCTCTGGTTGAACACTTTGTGGTAAAGGTTTGTATTTTAGCCCTACTGTATAACACCATCCTTAGTTTTGAAGATATTTTTTCAGGCTTAAAAAGTCAACTTGTGCGTTGAAAGTTACTGCATATAAGAAAAGAAAAAAGCAAAGATAATCGATATGTTAGCTTTTCTAAATGCACAAAATAATAAAATAAAGGATAAAAAATAATATAAAGAATACAAAAAGTTTCATAAAAACTTGTTTAAAACCCGTCTCACGGTTACGTAAGCTGAGTATACATTTTCTCATACTTTTTATTGCAGTGTCCATGAAAACAAGCAGCAATGTTGTGAGGACTAATAATTTAACAAATATCTTCGAGAGGTCAATATCCTCCTCTTGGCCATTGCTTGTACTACAAATTTAAATAAAATAATATGAATTTTATTTTTATTTTATGATTTTCCAATCATACGAAAAATAGAAACATGGAAAATTTGCATAACTTTGTTTTCTGTTGGTTTTGTCTGCTGGGGCTGTAAAATACGCTTACTGCACCTCTGCAGAGTGAATAAGACTCCCCAACGAGTTTCCTGGGTATGACACAAAGTGGTATCTGATGGTGTGGCTCCAGTTCTGTAGCTCTGATTAATGTGTAGTATCTCATCATTGCTATTATTTCGATGTTCAATTTGTCTCGGATTGAGACAGAGTGGACATGTTAGGGTGTGATCTGCGGATCAAATAGAACTGTTCAATCACTTATTAATATTACTTAGGAATACTTGATGAATAGACTTTCTAATGTTTAAATAGAAATTCTTAAAAGCATTTGATTTAGTGCAAACAAACAATTAATACTAGTGAGAATTATTGGAGTGAAATGGAAATATTGTATAGCCATGATCAACTATACAAACACACATGCATGCAGAATCATAACTACGACACAATAAAGACGAGCGACACAGTTCTTTAGAAAAATATACCTCTCACTTTATTTGAAAGGGTTCGAAACGGTTACTAAAGGTTTTGCTGTGAGAGGGAGTTGGAGATCGAACATATAGCCATAACAGCGTTTCTTTCCCGTTCTCCTGGGCTGCTCAACCGGGGGTCTGGGAGCCCAGCCTCTTTGGGTGCTGGTTTTCTCTACCGCATCTTTTCTCCAACTCGTCTGATCTCCAACTGATTGAACTTCCTGTGCACCGAGTTATATAATAGTTCGACATCCACCTTCTTCTTGTGGGCGTCACAAATCGCACTCATTCAACCCGTCCACGGTCAAGGTTATATTCTGATATTCCTCGACCTATTTTGACAGCTTGGCCGGGGTCAATATGCAACAGAAATACGTGAAAACCTTTACATGTTTTCAAACTAATAACATTGAACAGCTCGTTTAGAATTAAGTTACCAACAAACAAAACTATCACAAATCATGTATATATAAGAAAATAAGATTTGCCATTAGATAACCCTCAAAGGTTGATCTACAATAAAACACCAATCAACTAACTAACCATAAAGAGTTTAATTTCGGGCAGGAAATTTTCAATTCGATATTTATTTTACACTGTTCCAAAAAGTTTATGCTGCTGAAATTTCCCGCGAAGAATTAATCGAAATAAAACTGGAATCTTTCTTTTATTACAGGAACAAAATTGTTGCCGAAAAGAGATATAAGTTCAGTAATGTTTATTCAAGATATTTGATATTCAATGAATATCTATCTATCTATCTTAGTCTATTCCTATCTATCTATCTATCTATCTATTTCACTGCTGTCCAGTGTCGTATTTTAAAAATGCTTCTTTAAGTAAAGGCAAGTTAATAAAGTACTCAGTTCAAATGAACCTTACGGTTTCCAGCTCGATCATCGTCGCAGTGGGTTTTAGATTCGGTATCAAAGAATTGAAACGCTGCTTCACGCGTGGGTGGATGTTGTCATTCGAGCGTGATTGGCAGTTCAACGTCTGCTTCATTAAACTCGAACTGCGCCAAAGTTAACGGCAGACAATATGGCGGTCGGGTAGAAAGACGAACTGAATGGATATATATATATATATATATATATATATATATACTTTTGGCTACAGTGTGCTTTTAGTCACTCGTAAATGTACATATATATATGCGTGTATACATGCATTCATATATGTGTATATACGTGTATGTGCGTGTGTGTGTGTGTGTGTGTGCACGAGTGTGTGCATACATGTGCATATGAGCATGTGTGCGTAAGCCAGAGCATGTAATTAATAAAGGTGGAAAATAATCACTATACATTACTCAACTTTTTTTATATCTATCTATCTATCTATCTATCTATCGATCAATCTAATGTTTAAATCTATGCAGGCTTTCAAACATAGGAGTACAAAGAAAAACACGTTTCATATTGGCACACCAATTAAATGTGCAACGCGTTGCCGCCCACTCATGAAACCAAAATCCACACTTTTCAACACACACACACAGACACACAGACATGTATATATGCATATATCTTTGCTGAATAAGCCAAAGTTCCTCGATTTCATCAGTTTTTTAACTGTTTGTAAGTACAGAAATATGTCTCTGCAAAAATAGCAAATCTGCACCCCACCAGAGAGAGAGAGAGAGAGAGAGAGAGAGAGAGACTTAAGATCAATATCTTAAAAAAATGATAGTACATCACGGGTGTCATTATTCAAATGCACATATTTTTTTAGATTTGATAATATATATATATAAATATATATATATATATATATATCAGTCCCCCTGCATACAAGCAAGAAGCGAGTCAAAGTCTGTTTCTAAGTTGATATGTTTTAATTTAGAGCTTTCGTTCTAGACAGAATGTCAATGTTAATGAGCCTCATCTACCCAACAACTTACCCACAAATGTAAGGAGAATAATTAAAATCATACCTTTACCAAGAGTATTATCGCTATGTTGAAAGCAAACAGCCTTGTCAAGGAATTGAATCCAATTATTCTCCCTCCAGCTATGGGTAAATAGTAGGACAGACTAGGTTCTTCAGCCTTGGTGAGGCAACTAGTCTAGCAGAAGGAAAACTCTGAATTCAAACCTGTCAAACTCCGCTTAAATATTGACCTTGTGTCATATCCTGACCGAGCGGAGGGGTTGGTAAATATGACCATTACACTAGAAGTGCCTTCAGTCTGATATATACAGGAGCATATCGATACCCATGAAGAACCATGCAGTGTGAACTAGATCCCCCTTCCCATCATGTTTTACTTATCAGTACTAGAAAGGATACTAACCACTTGGGAATCACTTGATTGGCGAAAACTGGCTGTTTTTGACTTTTTGACTTTGTCAACGTTATCTTAACTTACATATATATATATATATATATATATATGTGTGTGTGTGTGTGTGTGTGTGTGTGTGTTGCTCATATATACTTTACCCAGATAATTAAAATGCTTTCCATGGATGTTGAAAGTTTATTAGTTATAATAAATTCTACTAATATTAAGAATATCTATCTATCTATCTATCTCATGGAAAACCTTTCCGTTGTCTTCTTTCTTTTGAAATATTATATTTTAGGAAAAATTGATTTTGGCAAGTAATGTAAAATAGAATACACAAAATTTCTTAGTTTTCCTTCAAGTATTTTGGAAAAAAAAATTGGTTTTTCGGTAAATTTGCTGATTTTGGCAGTCTGTAAGCAGAGCTAAATTTGGCCAAATTTGTTGGATTTTATAAACTGTCTAAAATCACAATTTACTCCAAGATAAAACCCTTTTTTCTTTCTTTCTTTCTTTCTTTATTTATTTTCCCCTATAACCAGAGCTTGTCCTAAATTAAATATTTGTTTTTAAAATATCTTCCTTCATATTGCAGGATAATTTTAACACGGCCGACATTTGGCAGGCAGAGGTGGCCATTCCCACACACTGACGCATGCGCACACACAGGTAAGTGAGCGAACATACATACACACTAATATACATGCACACATTCATTGACACAGACATACGTTCATATAAAGACAAATATAAAAGCACTCAGATGCTAGCACATGTGGACACCCATACATATACGCAAACGTATTTTTTCCACATAAAAACGTAAATGTATATAATATGATGGAGGCGTGGTATAATTTTCATGGTCGTAGGAAATGAATACAGCGTCCAGAGTTCAAACCCTGGACGAGGCTGTTGGGATTTCACATATCGCTAATACCTTTGGGAAAGGCATGAATCCAATTTTGCTTCTACAGGGTGCAGAAGCAAAATATGGGGATAATTTTGAAAGGTTTTTCTTCAGTATTATTAGTCCAAATTTTGAAAAACAAAAACAAAAACAAAACGAACAAAAAACGCGATAAATCTAAATTTTCACGTTGGCATAGTGGTTAGAGTGTTCGCCCATGGCCCAGGAGACCTGGGTTCAATCCCAGGTTGAGTCATACCAAAAACTCAAAAAATGGTACTTGATGCCTCCTTGCTTAACATTCAGCGTTATAAGGTACGTATCAAGAGTAAAATGGAGCAATCGAGGGAAAGTAGTAGTGCCCTCCCCTACAGTAGCTATTAAAAAGGGAGCCTTTGTTCACCCTTGACAACGGTCATCAGCTTTACTTTACTTTACTTTTTGATTAAAATTCAGCCCAATAAGAGGGATCAAGAAAAGAAACGACAAAGAAGCCATGATTTGCTTAACGCCGAAACCAAGCGAAAGTTTTTTTATATACTGTATACAAATCAAAAAAAAATTTTTTACTGAAAAAGTGCTTTTTAAGGAAAAGGAGGAGTTAAGGATTGAACAAAAAAACAAAAAATAAAAAACAAAAGAAGGCTCTTTTTAACAGTTCTCGCTTCGTCAATTAAGAAGGACCCCACCTCATCACTAAGAAAGTACATAAATGAATTGAAAGTCCGCGTGGAAACTGTGAGGACAGCAATTAAACGAGATTTAAGTCTAGACATTAACCCACTTGTTTATGCTTTATGAGGCGTTTTAGAAAACAAAACTAGTACAACTTCCTATTCTAATATTGGTTTTAGACTGGTATTGAAAAAGAATGGAATCAAATATCTGAAGAATTTATTTTGAAGGCATGAAAATCGCTTCGTGTTGGTACAATAATTAAAAATTTAGTAACCATATTGAGTAAATTTACTGTTTTGGATTTGTTTTCTTATTTTGTTGTTTTTTTTAAAATTAAAATTAATCTTGTTTATAATGGAGTCGTTTATTATTATACTAGAATATTCCTAATTTTGCTTCTGCACACTGTAGCTATCGATAAATAGCAGGACAGAGCGGATTCTTTAACCTTGTATGTGTTGAGGTATCCCCTGTAGATGGACTGGTCCTCATGTGACATATACCAACTGAGCTTTCTTCTGCGCAGTCTCAGTCGCAGTCTCGGAGCAGTCTCAGCGGGGTGTTACCAAGGGCGGTAATATTCGTAATTGTTAAGCTGAGGAGGGGTTTCTCCCATCTATCGTTTGTGTATGTACTATTTTCCTACAATATATTTCTTATCACTTATTTCTGAGTCATGTTATCATTTGAATCTTGCATTGACCAGTATGACAACCAGTCTAAGAAAAGGAAAACACTGAATCCCGCTAAAACACTGACCTTGTGTCACATCCTGCACATGTGGAGAGGTTTGATAAATACGCACAAATTAAATACACGTACAAATACGTGAGTATATACGCATACTGAAACAGAGACGCACACATAATGAAATATCTCACTGGCAGGAAGACATATAATTTTGGCGGAGGGTTTGTTTATGATTACGTTTCCTTCTGTACGGACTTCATTAGATCCTGATTAGTTGAAAAAATATTTTAAAAAATATTGGGGAATATTACAATTATTTGTGAGGTTGTCATGGTAACGTAATTAGGAACGCTGATCACTCAAAATCAAAAGCTTTGTATTAAAAGTGAATTTCTTTTAGCTGCAGCAAAAAGCAAAAATCAATATCAGAATTGAAATTGTAGGTTATGCGCAATAAATGAATGCAGGAAACTAGTAGAAAAAGAATACAAGACTAAGCATGACTGGGTAGGAAAGATGATCAACTAGGAATTGTGCAAAAGAACAATATATGACTATACCCCACTTACCCAGTTGACTGAGGCTGTAGAATACACTGACAGCACCTCTGCAGGGGGTAAGAGCCCCATTAATAAGTATCCTGATGGTGAGGTTCCACTAATGCTGGAGCTTTGGGGAATGCGGAGTATCCACTTCATTGCCATTGCTTTCAGGTCCACTCTGGCCTGGCGTAGTAGCACCTGATTGACCCCTATCTATGGGTTAAATAGAACTAACGGCATATTTATGCTAAACTGAAGAGTTTGACTTAGCTGAATAGCTTGAAATAGAAATGTTTTGACAATTAAACCGTACTTACATTTAAACTGCGTGTTTATTCTAAACTGAATTATTTGAAATGGAACTGTTTTTTGACATTGAAACTGTACTTACACGAAACTGATTTCTTTAATATAGAACTGTTTTGACATTTAACAGTGTGTAAACAAAATCTGTACTTTTACTAAACTGAATTAGCTGAATTAGAACTGCTTGACTAAACTGAATAGCTTGAAATAGAAATGTTTTTCACAATTAAACTGTACTTACATTTAAACTGCATGCTCATGCTAAACTGAATTGCTTAAAATTGAACTGTTTTTGACATTGAAACTCTACTTACTCTAAACTGAATTGTTATATATGGAACAGTTTTGACATTTTACTGTGTAAACAAAATCTGTACTTACGCTAAAGTGAATTAACTGAATAAGAACTGTTTGAATAAGCTGAATAGGTTGAAATAGAAAGGTTTTTGACAATCAAACTGTGTACTCATGCTAAACTGAGTTGTATTAAATAGAACTGATTATACACATAAAAATGGATTTGGCGTTGAATAACCTATAAAAGTTGATATGCCATAAAACCCCAACCCACCAACCATACACACCAATTTTTTATTCACAAATCAGCTTCAGTTCTAGAAAATTAGACTTATAAAACTGGAATTTCGAGTTATAAACAGATCATTGGATATCGGCCAGAAGTCCAGTCTCAGTCGCAGTCTCGGGCAGTCTCGGAGCAGTCTCAGCGAGTTGTTAACAAAAGGCGGTAATATTTGTAATTGTTAAGCTGAGGAGGGGTTTCTCCCAGCTATCGTTTGTGTATGTACTATTTTCCTTCAATATATTTCTTATCCCTTATTTCTGAGTCGTGTTATCATTTGAACCTACCCTTGACCATAACAGTATGACAACCAGTCTAAGAAAAGGAAAACACTAAATTCAAACTTATTGAATTCCGCTAAAACACTGACCTTGTGTCACATCCTGCACATGTGGAGAGGTTTGATCAATACGCAAAAAGCTAAATACACGTACAAATACGTGAGTATATACATATACAGAAACAGAGACGCACACATAATGAGTTATAAAACTCTCTGGAATTTTGAGTTATAAACTGATCATTGGATATCGGCCAGAAGTCTAGTCCTAGACAATTAGAAAGGAACATGAGGTGAAAATAAAAGAAGACAAAAAGACAGATAAGTAATTTGGCCTTTTTCTAGTGAACTGAAAAAGCCGTGGAACATGAAACTCAAAGTAATATTAACCAGCAACGGATCCCTTTGAGTTATCTTCAAAAACCTGGAAAAGATATTCGAAGAAGGGATCAGAGGTAGAATCGAGACCATTACAGAGTACAACATAGTTAAGATCGGCTTGAATACTTAGAAGAGTCCTGGAAAATCTGCACAGACTTGATGTTACCCAGACTCCAGTGAAAGACCCACTTACGCTGGTTGAAAAATTCGAAAGGATTGATTTTTTTAAAAATTTTCTATTTTCATCATACATGTAAAAATACGTACGATACTCTTTCTTTATCAGTCACCAAACAAGGGTGACGTCACAGTTTTTGTGGCTAAGGTGGCACTGCTACCCTTGGCGCCACAATCAGCTTTTGCAATCAGACAGGGCAAGCAATGAAGTAATAATGATAATGATATTAATGTCACTTGTTCTTCAACGAAAGCCACCAAAATACATGTTCTGCAAATACTCAATGACAATTTGAATACCAATGAAATTATAAATCTTGGAACTTGATTAGGGAATTTTCAGTAGTGCTCGATATTCTGGTTCACAGCTATGATGCCTTTATGTGAGTGTAACTGATATATATATATATATATATATATATATATATATATATATGTCTCAAAATAGATACAAACTATTATTATGATGATGATTTATGACTGAGACAAGCACAATGGCGATCATTTGAGGCACGTCCTGTAAGAAATTCATCCTTTGAGCCAGAGATATCGAATCAATGTTTTTTTTAATTGTTATTATATCAGCTTCCAGGACATGCAATCTTTTTTTGAATTTCTTGTCTCCGTAATAAATCATTATCATATTAATGGGTTGGATCCATTTGGAGAGAGTGTTGAATTATTTGTCTCAAAATAAGTAGAGGCACAAAATATTTCTTTCTCTCTAGTCCAAGGGATTAGGATTTAGGATTAATAGTTGGTACGGTATATTATTTTCAAATCTAAAACAAAAAAGAACACAACATTATTAGTAGAGATATTAGTATTCACAATGGCCCTATATATATATATATATATATATATTTGATTGAACATAATAAACATGTTTTGTCAATAATATTTTTTTGTTAATCCTTTCAAATTGCCGTATTGATCTTTTGTTATTCGGCGGGAATTGATTGATAAATCTTCCATAATTAGTTATTTCCCAAGTACTTTCTGCCCAACTTTGGAGCATCAAGGGAGGATCTATTATAAAGTAGTGCTTCGAGAACCGGGACATTGGCCCAGCGGTTAGAGTGTTCGCCAATGGCCCGGGAGACCTGGGTTCAATCCCAGGTCGAGTCATACCAAAGACTTTAAAAATGGAACTTGATACCACCTTGCTTAACACTCAGCATTATAAGGTACGGTTCAAGGGTAAAGTGGAGCAATCCAGGGAATGGAGTAGCGCCCTCCCCTACACCTTGGTGTAGTAGCTATCGAAAAGGGAGCCTTCGGGTCACCCTCGACTATGGTCACTAACTTTACTTATTTTGATGCTCTAATATTGTTGTGTTTTCGGTAAGAATTTTCCGTAATTCTGTTGTTGGGCACGAATGTTGTTTTAAATGCTGGAAATTGTATCAGAAAGGCGCATTGTAAGTCTTCTCGATAGGGTAGTTGAGGTCAAACCAACATTTATTATTATTATTATTATCAGAGATACAATCTCCTAAAGGACATTTAAATTGATATATAACGTTGTTTTTTTGCAAAACTCCAATCGAGGGAGAGGAATTATTTTTAATAACTAAGTTGTAGGTTTTAAATTTATATATATATATATATATATATATATATATATATATATATATATTATCAATTCCAGACAGAATGATTCGTTGTATTACAACTCTTCTGTGTGGCTAGACAAGGTAAGCTGGGATCGAAACCCACCCAACTTTACGTTAGACTTTGTATTAGACCGCTCAGCCAACAGGTGTACCTCGTCGGCTAGGGAATTATAAGCTATTAAATAGTAGCATTCGTTTGTTTACATTTTATACCTTACCGGTTACCAGAGTGCTCAATTCGTTCGAAGAGCTTTGTATTATGCGAGCGGCAGCCGTAAATTCCTTCGCCAGAGTGCTCAACCGCCATGGGGGAGCGTATATTTTGTCTACATATATAATAAGTTTTATTTTTTAGAAGGATCTGTGGGGAGTATATTTTTATGTATCAATGTTTTTAAAATATGTTGACAAAAAATGTCTATTATGTTCAATCAAATATGTATTAATGAAGAAATGCTGCCAATATATATATATATATATATATATATATACAGAGAGGCTCTGTGTGTATGTGAATTATTTTGAACGAACGTAATGTAATCTCTGCTTTTAGTTGAACCCTGTCCGGTGGCAAAAGGTGCTTGGTAGCGCCAGGTGTGGCAGTACCACCTTGAGCTACCAAAACTGTATTATCACCCTGGTTGGTGGCAGATGAGGGGAGGATACTGCACGTGCTTTTACACGTTGTATGATGAAAAAAAATGTATATACATACATATTGGAACACACACACACACATATATATATATATATATATATATATATATATATATATATATATATATATTCCATGATGATCTACTGAAAGCTTATGGCTTCAAATACAAATTAACTTAACTTATAGGGGCAATTTGCTTTGAGTTCGAACGAGACTAACAAAAGAGATCAATTACAAAAATGTTTAATGCACTTAAAAAATAAAACGGAATAAAAAACGACAAAGGAGTATTGAAAAGAACTTGGCAATTACCTGTTTATTAAAAAATAAGGAATTGCTGTTCTTTCAAAACAAGAGAATAGAAATGAAAATAATGTGGAAGAAAATGAAAGAGAAAAAAAAAAGAGAAATGAAAAAAAGATGTACAAAAAGCTGATGAGGAATATTACAAAAAAAAAGGAAGAAAAATTGAATGAAAGAAAAGATAATGAAAAACGAGAAAGAGGAGGAAGTGAGGAGGATAAAAAAATTAAAAAAATTGATAAATGCAAAATAAACAATGAAAGAGAGGAGAATGAAAGGCGCGAAGAAAAAGGGAGAATGAAGAGAGAAAAGAACGAAAATGAAGAATGAAAGAAAACCTGAAGAAGATAAATGAAGCTTATTAAAGGAAAAATATGAGTTCTTTAGATTCACGATATCGGAAGAGAATGAAAATAACCAAAGGAATGAAAAAAAAGGGTTTTAGAAGAAGAAAAGATGTGGGTTGAAGAAAAGTATTATAACAAATTAGTAAAATTAAAGAAAGAAAGAAAGAAAAAAAAGAAAGAAAGAAAGAAAGAAAGAAACGAGTGGAAAAAGCGTGAAAGGACAGAAAAACTAAAAATGAAGAAAGAAAGAAATCTCCAAAGAAAGAAAGAAAGAAAGAAAGATAGCGAATGAAAAGCATGAAGGTAGACGACACGGGAAAGAATGAAGTAAAAACGAAAAACGAAGAAAACTTGAACGAAAAAAAGAAAGAAAGAGGGTTGTGAGAGAATTATATGAAAATTAAATAAAAGAAAGAAAGAAAGAAAGTAAAAATGAACTATATGTTAAAAGAAAGAAAGAAAGAAAGAGAGTTAAAAGGGAACTATATGTACACTAAAAGAAAGAAAGAATGAAAGAAAAAGAAAGAAAAAAAAGAAAGTTAAAAGAACTATATGTAAATTGAAAGAAAGAAAGAAAGAAAGAAAGAAAGAAAAAGAATTTAAAGGGAACTATATGTAAACAGAAAGAAAGAAAGAAATTTAAAGGGAACTCTTAGTAACAGAAAGAAAGAAAAAAATAGAAAGAAAGAAAGAAAGAAAAGTATTTCTCCGCTTCTTTTATAATTTGGAAGCTAAAGGCATGAACTTGTAACGTCGTCTAATTTACCAACTTAAGTTTTATGAGTTCGACCGGGGACATAACGCCGACGTGGAACCAACCAAAAAAATTTATTGTGTGAATGATGAATCCGCAGTTGATCACAGTACAGCAATAAGATAATGGGAAAAAAAATCTTTCTGGTCGGAAGAACCTGGATGTTCAGGCAAGTTCAGGTAGATCTAAACCGTTCATTCCCGGTGAGTAGCTCTCTGAGAGTATCAGGCGAGTTCAGCATCTCACAATCCAGTGATATTCATTATCTTCACGACCTCAGTAAAAGCATCCGGAACCACCGAATTCTGTCTCACAAAACTTTTGATTCAGAAATTTAAACTTTTAATCAATTAATGTTTTTCTTTGCAATGTCATTGTCAGTTGGGACAGTCCCCGTTGTAAAAGAGCTGGATTGCGACCTTAAATTAAGCAAATTCGAACCCCAGTCGCGCTATTATGTTCATTTTTAGGACTAATACTCTTATCATTCTTTCTATGGGTTAAACTGAACCACAACTTATCTTCTACAAAAACGGTTTTGGCATTTGATATCCCACGAAGTTTGGTATGTCATTAAGTAAAGAAAAAGTAATAGTTATTACAATTAATACCACAGTCATATAGATGGAATTATCATCATCATCATCATGTCACACTATCAACATGGATATCCCTGACCCTCTCTCGCCACCCCTCCCAATCGTCCATTGCTTCCGATAGGTCCTCAGGGCTACATCCCGTATCGGCACAGAGCTGCTGTATGTAGGTTCGAGCTGGTCGTCCTGCCTTTGCACGTCCATGTGAAGGAGTCCACTGGAGTATATCACTTATGAGCTCGTCCCTACTTCTCCAGCGGTGTCCCGCATGTCTAGTTCGTCTAATTTTGATACTTTTCGTGATGGGTGGTAGGTAGCTGTACAGTTGCTGGTTTGTGGGGTGCTGTCTCCAGGACTAGTTCAATATTGCTTGCAGCTTTCTTGTGTTGTTACCGTGAAGTTTTTTATCCATACGTTTAGTAAGCGTCCATGTAGTGCATCCATATAGCAATATCGACACGACTGCTGCTTGGAAGTAACTGCGCTTCATTTTATCGGTCAGGTCTGATTACTATATGACCGATAGCCTATCGACAGCTGTCGATGTCTTTTTCGGTTGATAAGACACTGCTCCCTAGGTAGGTGAATTTGTCTACTAGTTTCAGAGAGGCTCTGTCTAGTGTGGCAATGTTGCCCGTTTGGTTGTAACACATATATTCAGTATTGTGTACATTGATCGAGAGGAACAGACTAAGATAGATAGACAAATAGACAGATATACAGTGTTTGTTACATGTAAAAGAATCAAATCTAAGATTGATAGATGGATAGATATATAACTAGCTTGCTCGGTAGCTAGCTATAAAAATAGACTGATAAACATAAACACGGTGAGGTTGAAGAATCGATGTGAGTAGACTGAGATATTAATACATGGAATTATATATACGTGGTGGCTTCAATAAGTTTCCAGACTTTTTTGTACAGGCATTTAAGATTGTCGTAAACTGTTGAAAAGTCAGTATGTTATTGCTATAGATCTTATGAGATGACAGACCAATCTTTATGATTTCAGGTTCAAATCAACTGCTACAACAGGAATTGGAATACACCCTACTAAAGACTGATTGTCACAGCTGGTGAATTTAAAAAATGCAACCTGGACATCAGAACACTTTAGAAGAACGATATGCAATAAAATTCTGTTTTAAACTTGCAAAAAATACCACAGAAACGTAGGGAATACTTCAGACTGCTTTTCGATCATCTTGCATGAATCGATAATCAGTTTTTGATTGGCATAAGAGATTCAAGGAAGCCAGTGAAGGATGATGAGAGGTGTGGGAAGAATAAGGAAGACAATATACCAGAGTTGATTGGCCAAAGGGTTAGGGTTAGGGTTACTATGTTGAGGTTTTAAGGGAGTTCAGGAAGAGATTCCGTCGGAAGAGGCCAACACTCTTCAAATCGGTCAGCGGCATTTCCACAAGGACAATGCACCAGTCCACAACTCCATCCTTGTCCCAAACTATTTGACCAAGATACGCATCAAGACAGTTCCTCACCCTTCCCATAGTGCAGACGTCGCTCCCAGTGACGTTTGGTTATTCCCTAAGCTGAGAGGCTGTCGTTATGAGACAATTGAGGAGATGAAAGAGGCTGTGACGAAGGTCATTGACACGCTCACACAAGAAGACGTCTATGGGGCGTTCCGGAAATTGTTGTAGGAACGGCACAACAAGTGAATTGCAGCCGGAGGAGATTAGTTCGAAAGGGACTAGAGTTTCATGTGTGTACTATCAATAAAAGTGCCCATACGAAAAAAAAAAAGTCTGGAAACTTATTTAACGATTTAATATATATATATATATATATATATATATATATATATATATATATATATATAAACGTGTGGAGCCTGAATGCGGTCTCCCTCATCATCTTTATAATTTTTTAAGAATGATATTAAATAATGCTTCAGTCAGCAGAGCCTCTACAATACACCGACTGCAGAGGGGAAAGACTCCACTCCAACTATTCGACATTTAAATTGTCTACTTTGACATTTAAACTGAGTGCAAAAAATGACTCATGCTAAACTGAATTCTTTGAAAGAGAACTGTTTGATCATTGAACTGATTGTAAACAAATGACTGGTGTTTAATTGAATTGTTTGTGTTAAATAGCAAAACTTGAAATCATTTTACTATGTGTAAGCAAATGATTTATAGTAAATAGAATTACTCCTATTTGATAGAAATATGTGAAACCATTTAACTGTGTGAAAAATTTAGTTCTGGCTGGTTTCAAAACGTTACCTTAGAAATCATACATTTAATATATATGTCTAAAAAGGATTTGGCATTAAATAACGGTTGATATTCCATAAAACCCAACCAAGCCAAATCATATACATTTAATATATATGTCTAAAAAGGATTTGGCATTAAATAACTTATAATGGTTGATATGCCATAATACCAAACCAAACCAAATCCTATATATGTCTAAAAAGGATTTGGCATTAAATAACCTATAACGGTTGATATGCCATAAAACCTAACAAAACCTATTAAATAAATATGGTGATTACAAACGTTGGTACTAAAAAAAAATAGGATTTAAAGATAGTATGAAGAAATATAAGATATTACCTGTTGTGGTGTGATGGTTAACAAGTGCTAGTTGTTTTCAAATGGGAAATTGATTTTGAATATAAACGTTTTTTTTTTTTTACTTGAGTCATACGCCAACGGGTGACTTTGACACGTTTTCGTTCTGTTCGGTGATCAGAGAATACGCTAATTGTATACCCCCACTGTAGAAGGGTAAAATCTCGCCCCCCCCAAAGTGTGTACGTTGATACATAGTACAACATTGAAATTTAGAACAGTTGGCAAGAACTTCATGAGTATCTCACTGTCAAAGCCTTGTGTCAGACGAAGCTGAACTTAGTAAACTATAGCAATATTGGGATAGCAACATTACTGTCTTTCTATCAGGATGGCTTTGGCATTAAATAACCTAGGAAGGTTGATATGCCATTAAGCAAAGAAATCTATCTATCTATCTATCTATCTATCTATCTATTACACTCAGTTTGTTCATATCTATCTATCTATCTATCTATCTATCTATCTATCTATCTATCTATCTATCTATCTATCTATCTCACTCAGTCTGTTCTTATCTATCTATCTATCTATCTATCCTTGTCTGTTCTCTACCAATATCAAGGGAAGATTAAAAGTAAATCAACCGAGAAAACCAATCAGTCCTTGAGATTAAAACAAACAAACAAACAAATACAAAACAAAATTTTTTTCAAGTTTTCAAAATGGATCCCTATTTGTGCCTTGTTTTAATGAAGCTGTATGTCTGACAATAATCGCTTGAAATAAAAAGAGCAAATTAGCCCAAAAGAAAGAAAGAAAAAAAAAAAGGGTTGGATAACTAAAATAACACCATTCTGTCACACATTAACTTTCGGCTTAATTCTTCTCATCCATTGCCAATCTCTTTCTTCCTGATTTTTAATGGATTTCTATAGTAAAATCATTACCATTATACATAGAATAACACTATTCTATAATGTTTGCAATAATTTCTGACCACGGACAACCCCTTCGAGTGACCTTCAATACGTTTCTATTTCCTGACCATTGACAATCCATATAAAAGAGAAACTAAGAGTCACCAAGCACCGTTGACTGTGAGACTTCGCTATTATGACTTCGTGTCTTCGCTATCCTAACTTAGATCAACATGTGCTCGAGCACCAATAATGAACACACTTTATTTAAAAATGTACCAAACTACACACACACACACACACACACACACACACACACACACACACACACACACACACACATATATATACATACATATATATATATATATATATATATATATATATATTTGTTTAAAAAACAAGAAATTAAGAAATAGTATCCCATTTCCATAATGGAAATTGAATACTATTTCTAAATTACTATTTCTAAGTGTCTTACGTTTAAAAAAATATTTTGCTCGTTATATTTTGTATTAAATTGCCGTGCATTGAGCACTCATTCTTTCGATATTCACTTTATATATAAATACATATATATATATATATATATGTATATATATATATAGTGACAGTGTTGTTGTCACTAATCCACTTTGTTGGTTTGTGGCGAACCAAGTGCGATATAAATTGGAGAGTGCTCAATATCTCTGATAGAGCTATTATATAATAATAAATATTATTCACTATCTGCCTGATGATTGTTGTTTGTAAAACTTCATGTAACCAAAAGTAGCTGACAAACTTCCATGGCATCAAACATATAAAATTCAATATATATATATATATATACATATAAATATTGTCATCCACAGACAGACTGTTTCATTGTATCGCAATTCATCAATGTGACCAGAGACGCGAGATGTTTCAAGCTGGGATCGAAACCCGATTGACTTTACGCCAGTCAGATATCTTACGACACATCCCTTCAGCAACCTTATCTTAAGCGATGGTATTTAACGTACATGTACAATTTTTCCTTTATTTACATTTGGAAACCCACCAAAAATAACGCATGAACCAATCACCAGAATAATTAGCAAACAATTAGACATTAAACTTGGACCGTTCACACAAGGAGAACTCGACTCGGTTCTCAGAAAAATTAAAAATAGGAAAGCTGCAGGACTGGACGAAATTCCCCCGGAAGTATGGAAGACGAGACAATTCGACGACATACTGCTCCGACACTGCAACGCAGTATACAATCAAAATCCGATAGATAGATGGACGAAGGGATGCATACTCCCCTTCCCTAAAAAGGGAGACCTCGGATTAGCCAAAAACTACCGAGGCATAACACTTACATCCATAGCTGCCAAAATCTACAATGCCCTACTACGAAACCGCATAGAACCCAAAATCGACAACATACTTAGAAAAAACCAAAATGGCTTCCGAAGAAATAGATCTACGACCTCACAAATACTAACCATCCGCAGAATCCTTGAGGGTGTACGGGCAAAGAACCTACAAGCGACATTAATATTTGTTGACTTTACCAAGGCTTTCGACTCCATTCACAGAGGAAAGATGGAACAAATCCTACTAGCGTACGGCATACCTAAAGAAACCGTAGCGGCAATAACGATTCTCTATAGAAACACTAAAGTAAAAGTACGATCACCAGATGGAGACACAGAATACTTCGACATTGTAGCAGGAGTACTACAAGGGGACACGCTGGCTCCGTATCTCTTTATCATTTGTCTAGACTACGTACTTAGAACATCGATTGACAAAATCAAAGAGAATGGCTTCGAACTGACGAAGAAAAGAAGCAGAAGATATCCCGCAACAACAATTACCGACGCCGACTACGCCGATGACATAGCGATACTGGCAAATACACCTGACCAAGCCGAAACACTTCTGCATAGCCTGGAACGAGCAGCAGCAAGCATAGGCCTCCATGTTAATGCACACAAAACGGAATATATGTGCTATAACCAAACAGGGGACATCTCCACTCTAGAAGGAACCCCTCTTAAACTAGTAGACAAATTCACGTACCTAGGAAGCAGCGTCGAATCAACCGAAAAGGACATCGAAACGAGGTTAACGAAAGCATGGACAGCTATCAATAGGCTATCGACTATATGGAAATCAGACCTAACCGATAAAATGAAACGCAGTTTCTTCCAGGCAGCGGTCACATCGATACTGCTATATGGATGCACTACATGGACGCTAACAAAACGGCTGGAGAAGAAACTAGATGGCAATTACACAAGAATGCTGCGTGCAATCCTGAACAAGTCCTGGCAGCAACACCCCACAAGACACCAACTGTACGGACACCTGCCCCCTATCACGAAATCTATTCAAGTTAGGCGAACCAGACATGCAGGACATTGCTGGAGAAGCAGAGATGAACTCATAAGAGATGTACTCTTATGGATCCCCACACACGGCCGCGCAAAAGCAGGACGACCAGCACGAACGTACATTCAGCAGCTATGTGAGGATACAGGTTGTTGTCCTGAAGACCTACCTAGGGCGATGAACGATAGGGAGGAGTGGCGAGAGAGGGTCAGGGATATCCGTGCTGCCAGCACGATATGATGATGATGACATATACGCAAACAGCAAGCGAGTGTTCAATTCATGGGAAAAGCTTTGAATAACGTGAGTAGCAACCATCATTTCCTTCGGCAAAGTGCTAAACCCCCGGGGTGGGGAGCTTATATAATATGTGTGTGTGTGTGTGTGTGTGTGTGTGTGTGTGTGTGTGTGTATACAGGGGTCATTCAATAAATTAGATGAATTTCGTCGAAGGATTTTGCAATGAGAAACTCTATTTACAGATGTACCCATTTCAAGTTAATAAATAGTTTCAACGAAGTCAATAGTTTCGCGTTGTATAAAAGTGTCAGCATGACCTTTATTGGTCGCTATGTTTGGAAGTTTTTCCTTCATCGGAGAATCTGTAGATTATCACTCCACGGACTGTGTCTTCGGTTCAGAATCTTAGTGGCACACCCCTGTTTAACCCCTCTGTAATCATTTTTGCAAAACATGCTCCTCTGTACTCATTACACATTCTTCTGTAAATTTCACTTATCAGCTTCCAAAAATTTGATAACAGGCATCTAATTTGAATAGCCTCAAAACAAATATCTATGTGGGATTAAAATAAATTTTGCTATAAAACCAACTTCAAACAATTCAGAATTCAGATCGATGAAAAAATTCTGAAAAAAAGATTAGTTTGCTTTAAAAAGACCTTATTTATTGAACGACCCTGGTATCGACATTTGTTTGAAATCAGTAGAGAATAAACAATCATTTAAAAAATATTTGATATATCAAGATGCTCAAATTCTGGCCAGCCGATCCATATAAAAGCAAAAGAAATTAGGATCTCGTACTTTAACACGATTATTTCTTTTATCTTATAGAAGATATGTGAAACTATTATTACGATGTCACAATCCATCTGGTTATTCACAAAGTTACGAGTAATTTCCCTGAAACTACTAGTAATGAGACAAAAAGAAGGTGAGATTCTAATTTTTTCATCTTATATATATATATATATATATAATATCTGTCTTATCATTTTTGTTCATCTTATATATATATATATATATATATATATATATATATATATATATATATATATAAGATGAGCAAAAATGATAAAACAGATATTACTGTAGAATACACAGACTGCGTCTCTGCAGAGGGGTAAGACCCTTCAACGAGTGTCCTGGATATGACATTAAACAACCTGATGGTGAGGTTCCAGCAATGCTAGAGGTTTGGAAAATGCGGAGTACCCCTTCATTGCCATTGCTCCCGGGTCCACTCTGGCCCGGAGTGGTAGCACCTGATAAGGGTCCTATCTATGGGTTAAATAGAACTAAACTGTGCTTCTTTCACTATACTGATTTTTGCATTTAAATTGCGTATTAATGCTAAACTTAATTGTTTAAAATAGAACTGTTTTGACATTGGAACTGCGTATTAGTGCTGTCGAGATGGAATTACTTTGACGTCTAAACTGTATTTATGCTGAATTGAATTATCTGAAATAAAACTATTTGACATTTAACTCTGTATATTGTTCATTCGGCTGGGACTGTAGAATACACTGACTGCAGCCCTCACCCCCTACCGAGTGTCCTGGTATATGACACTAAACAATCTGATGGTGAGGTTCCAGCAGTGCTGGAGCTTTGGGGAAAGCGGAGTATTCCTTCATTAACATCGCTCCCAGATCCACACTGGCCCGGAGTGGTAGCACCTGATAAGGGTCATATCTATGGGTTAAATAGAACTAACAGCAATTTATGCTGAACTGAATTGT